>CM055202.1:7877445-7946846 GCA_029224185.1 Karalla daura
AAGAAAACGAAGCACTATCTGTTAATTCAACCCCCGTCCCATCCTAGTATCCTGCTCTGATGTCTAAAGGGGTCAGACTCAGCCGGGGGAGATGATCTCCCCCAACATGCTCCAGTATGAGGAAGCCCCTAAACTTAAGGGGAGCCCCCCCCTCCTCCCCCCTCCTCCCCCCTCCCCCACCCACCCACCCACAGCACCACATCTCCTCCGCCTGCAGGAGAGAGCCTGCTCGATTCTAAAAGCCTGTGAATGAATGAAGGAATGAATACATGAATATGAATGACAGATCCTATCCTAGATTATCGCCCCCACCAGCCGCTGGAATGAAGCTGGGGGGGGGGGGGGGCGGGGGGGGGGGGGGACGGCCGCGACAATCTGGACGTTCTGACCGATGAATGACAGCCGCGTCCTGGCTGCGTCTGGCGTCTCCGACCCGAGAGGAAGGAGCCTCCCGCTCATGACTGCTTCTTCCTGTTAACATTTTTGGGGCGTTTCGTCCTGTTTTTGTTTGGTTTGTTTTCGCTTGGATTCTGAATGTGGACAATGGAGACGGCATGCAAAACGGAAAATCCAAAAGTTTCGTCCTCTCGACCCTTCGCGGAGACGTGAGCTTCAGACTTCAGTTGAACGTGGGTACTCAGTGACTGAAATCAACACATATCAAAGTGAATGCCTAAGCCCCGCCCCCCCGTCCCACACAAGTTTCAAAGGTGTCAGCTCAAAGGAGTCTAGATTTCTAAAAGGCGATTACGGGGGGAAAAAAGAGGATGTAAAAGGACCTTTTTGTTCTTTCTTTCTTTCTTTCTTTTTGTTGGGAAGACAGTTTTTAGATATTGAGTTGTGTGAGTTTTCATGTTGGCGCTCGCTCGCTCGCTCGCTCCTTTCGTCTGCCCTCGGTCTGCGCTTTGTGAAACCAGTGGCATAGAAGAGTAATGGTGACTGTTTCTGTTTCGTTTTAGACTCGTGTCTATTTGGGAGGGAAGAAGAAAAAGAAAAAAAAAGTTCAAGCAAAGCCAGCTTCAGTTCGTAGTCGCCCTGTAGAGCTCTTACGCCATTTTTTGGGGGGTTTTTTTTAGACTTTCTTTAGCGTTGTGTTGGACTCCATTGGTCTTAACTGTTACTTCTATTTTTTTTAATTTCCATTACAGATTATCAGTCTTTTACAAAGAGTAGAAGAAAGTTAAAAGGAAGACGGAAGACAGAAAATCAGAGGTCTATCTAAATCTAACATGTTATGGAGTCGTGCTTTAGATTCAGTATTCTAGGGTTTGTCTTTGGTATATATCTATATTTTTTTGCTTTTCAGACTGTATGATGCCCAAAATGATGGACAGACACTGTGTGAACATAATGTCAGTGATTGTTTTATTGCAACCTATGGATTGCCAAAGAGCTGGGTATGTGCACAGGTGTGGGAGGGGGAGGGGAGGGGGAGGGGGAGGGGGGGGCGAAGAGGCTTTTAGAAGAGGCCGGTTGGAGAAACGGACAAAGAGTGATAAATCATCCTGCCTTTCATCCTCCGCTCTTCACGGCGTCAAACCCCCTCGAAAGAAGGACGCTCAGAGACGGAAGAACGAGGAGGAGGAGGAGGAGGAGGAAGGACGTAGAGGAAATCGTACCGTCGACTTTCTTGGACACACAATCGAGCCTTAAGCTTACTACAGTATACGCTGTATCGGAGGACAGCCATCGAGGAGGGCCAGTGCTGCTGGAGAGACTGACGAACCAGAGGAGACGCACACACACACACACACACACACACACACACACACACACACACACACACACATGCAACAGACAGTAAAGAAAGAGAGAGAGAGAGGACGAGTACAGAGGTCAGGTTTACATGCAGAACAATATTCAAGGATTTCAATAGGTTATGGTGGAGTTTTGAGTTTGACATTTCTTTTCAATCGTCTTTTTCTGTTCGATGAGGATGGAAACATTGTCCAGCAGTGATGAATTTTACTTTTCTCTGTGTTTACGTGATTATCCCAACAGGTACCTCTGACACCGCCCCGGTCGTTGTGTGTTTTGATGAGCATATCAAGTAAACACTGTTTCTTTTTCCCCACGTTAAACATCTCCACCTCTGCGATCAGACGCGCTCAGACGCGGCATGAAACTGAATGAAACTCCAGACGTTTAATTCCAGGCTTTTAATTAACTTGTCAGCGCGGTCGCTGAGAGGTTTGATATGAAAAGGCTGGGCTGAGCCACCGGCAGGTGAGCGAGATAAGCGCTGACAGACGGAGAGAGCGAAACGCAGTAGACGCTGTCAGCAGGACAGGTGAGAGACAGAGAGAGAGAGAGAGACACAGAGAGAGAGAGAGAGAGAGACTGAGAACACACACAATAAAACATGAGACGGCCATCACCACTCGGTCCATCCCCTACAAGGTCTTTTTTGGGGTTTTTTTGGCTTTTGTTCTTCTCTGAATCTGTCAAATATCCGGGTCAAGTTGTTGTTTTCCTCTGGGGGTGTAAATTGAAAAAGCAACAGTGGAAAAAGGAAAAGAAAAAGGAAGCTGGGGATGGGGTTGGTCAAACATGTCACTCTCCAGTTGTATCCTTGCCTGGAGCCATCTCTCTCTCTCTCTCTCGCTCTATCTCTTTCCCCCTCTTCCTCTCATCCTCCTGTCCGAAGGCGTGTGTGTGTGTGTGTGTGTGTGTGTGTGTGTGTGTGTGTGTGTGTGTGTGTGTGTGTGTGTGTGTGTGTGTGTGTGTGTGTGTGTGTGGACGTAACCAGTAGAGATGAAACGAAGGAAGAGAGGAGGGGAGTTTAAAAAGTTATAGGAAGATGATCAGAGGAGGAGAGATGGATGGGGGGAGAGAGGGATGGAAGGTTTTCTATCCATCCAACTTCATCGGACTCTTTTCCAAGTGCCTTGGAGCTCTCTTATTCTCTCTCTCTCTCACACACACACACATACAAAGGTATTCTTGAAGTACTGATCGGAGAGTCAAATATGACACACATACTCACCAACACATCCATTGTTTCTTACTCTCTCTCTCTCTTTCTCTCTTTCTCTCTCTCTTCTGATCAACTTTAACTCTTTCCCTCTGGGAGTCCAGATAGTATTACCTCTTCTGTCTCGATGGATACACACACACATGAATAGACACACTGACATGCATACTACATTAAGAAACACACACACACACACACTTACGGCACTGGCCAGATTACTCAAACTGTTGTTTGTAGACTTTGTACAGAAGAATTTCTTTTTTAATGTTATTATTATTTAATAAAGGCTAAATAACAAGTGCTTTGACTCTGGGTGTTTGTGTTGTTCGGGGTGTGATGTTTTCATTGCCAGCTGCCACTTTTATGTCTCTTTGTCTTGTTTTGGATGCAAACCAGAAAAAAAACGCTTATTCAGTATATCTTATCCAGGACAATGAAGCCATAAAACACTTAGTACTGCTCTTCAAACACGTCCAGCTTGCTACCCTTCGACCCTCCTCTCCTTTATTCTCACTTGTTTAGTCCCTCCTCGTCTATCTCAGGGGTGTTCTGGCATTTATACCCATGAGAGGCAAAAGCACGAAGGAAAAGAGGATCCTCTTCATTTAATCAACCTAATTAACACCGAGCAACCAAAGCAGCCGAGCTGCAGAGATCCGAGGAGAAACGTGTCACACGCTCAGCTACTCTTTTACTGAGAGAGTGAGCGTGAAGCTGGGATCAGATTTCAGCTGATTGACACTGACATGACACATTGTGGGAAACTGAGTGCAGCAAACGTTTATGCAGAACCACAATAACAAGGAAATCGAGGGGGGAATTTCTTATTTTCTTTCTAAAAACCCTGAAAAAAAACCTCCCCTCCAGTGTTTCCACATCACTGACCATCTGCCCCACTTTACCTCTTAATTGGCTCCAACTACATACAGCGAGATGCTAATTTACTCTTAGCCCCCTAATTAACTTAGAGCCACTATCAGCGATTGCCCCGCGTCAGCATTTCTTCACCTCTTTTTCTCATCACTCCTGCCCTCGTTTATTCATCGCTCCTCTCCTCCACGTCCGGGACGAAGCTGACCTGGTTCTCACGCCTCTCCGGCTCCGACACACACATCCACACACACACACACACACGCACAATAAAATACACACACTGAACATAACTGTATACATGCGAGAAGAGCTGAGGCCACAACATGTGGTCCGAAGGTGTGGCCCGAATGAGAAAAGAGGAAAAGTGAGAGAAAGATGAGAGGTGAAGCAATGCTAAGATGCAACCATTCACTAGACTAGACAGTAGTAACATACAGTACAGATCGATACTCAAATGTTTTTTCTTCCAATGTGACACATTTCTGTTCTTGCATCAATTCTCATCAAAATATTGTTAGACCTGACACAACAAAGTCTGTTTTCTCATGAAACCGTGTTCATTTCTTTCGTTAGCATCAAGGCTAGTCCTGTCCTTTAAATGACAAGGGCTAATCAGAATCACAAGAAAACATATTATACATGTATGCAGAGATAATGAAAATGAGAAAACAGCATTAAATAAAAATAAAAAGTACTCGGAGAAAAAGTTCTCCAAAAGTTCCTGGCTTTCATAATTTGAGGTTAAATGTGTATTTCAATACTATTACCTGTAGTCTGACACACCCACAGGGTTATAATGAATGAAATGACTAAATGCCTCAATCAATAAAGATAAGGGCTCTGAATACAGTTCTTATTGATAGGAACAACAAATATTGTGATGATTCTGATTTTCCTTTTCTGGAAACATTCAGATAATTGGACCTGTATCTAACAGTATCACATCTGTATCATATAAGCATCGTATCAGTATCGCATTGGTTTTGCACTAGCATTGTATCATACCATAACAGCATCATAAGTATCTGAATGGTTTCATACTGGTTATATCAACATCTGTAGTACCAGTCGAATTATCAGGAAAATCATTGGTAAAAAGCACTTTAAAGTGTATCGAGGCGGCTCCGAGGTGTCTTCTGAGGACAGACTGGCTATGAATGGACATAATAGAAATACAGAGTCTATCTATCAGACTTTTAGGAGACACTGCGGAACAATCAGAAAGCACTCAGCGCTTTAATTTCTCAGAACATTGGTAGAAAACAAACCGAATTAATTTCCATTCGTCTCTGTTGTGTTTGGGGGGTATAAATACATCTCAGCCCTGGCAGCGTGACAGCGTCCTCTACACGTCGTCCGCTCTCCTCTAGGGATGAGGAAACATCCCTGCCACCTATTTGGCACTTTTCGTCTCAACTTTCCACAGCCTGGATTGAGTTCATTGCAGACGGACTCGGTGAGACTTGACGTGTGCAGACACACACTCCTCCAGTCTGGTCTCCGGTGGTCGGCCTCTGCTGAGACTGAAACCTACTAACACAGATTTTAACTCTTCGCTCGGAAGCGCAGATCCCCGATCAAGCACACATACGTATGAGCTCGAAAACCAATGAGTCGACATGAACGCTTTGGGAGTTGAGCGGCTTTTTGTTCGAGATGTGAAGAGCTTGAGCGTTTCCTGCTGATTTATTAGACTAATTAGCACTTGAGGTTTGATATTTCAGTCACAAAAAATGAATTAGATCCATCACAGGTCCGGGCCAGTCGATCATCTCAGGCTCTGTACAGTATCACACCCCAGCTGTATCACTCCTTTCCTCTCTCTCTCTCTCAGCCTTCGTCATATATTTCCCATCCCTGCCTCTGAGTCTTTTATATTAAACCAACAGGCTTATAAATGTGTACGTCTGGTACGTACTGGAAGGCACTAATGCTGCTGCACACACCTGTCAAAGCCATAAAAGAGTGTGTGTGTGTGTGTGTGTGTGTGTGTGTGTGTGTGTGTGTGTGTGCAGAAGGAGAAAGGCCCCAGAAAGTCCTCCTCATATTAACCACAGAGAGGCTCTGTTGTGTGGAGCATTACTCCTAATATGAGGTCGACTGCAGATATTAGGTTTGCATAATGCTGAACAGCCCCGCTGGACAAAATCTAACGAGCGAGGACTCAATGTTGCCATTAAATACTCCAACTCTTCGCTTCATTTACGCTCCGTGTCCTGAGGAACGAGTTTCCCCATCTTTGTTTTGCATCATTTTCAAGCAAAAACAAAAAAAAAAACGCATCCACCTGCATTATCTCCCAACTAGTCACTGGATGCATAGAGCACAGTTCCTCCTTTCCTTCCTCCCTTCCTTCCTCACTGTTTTCATGTTTTCCCAGATGGATCTGAATAATTTGTGTTGCGATTTGCTCAGACGCTTGTCTTCACTTCCTTCCTCTCTGCTTCGCGTGTCTCTCACGTCATCCCGGCACCTGCACCGTGTTTTCTCCCTCGCCTTCTGCGCTCCCGGCTAATTCCTTTTAATTGATAAACTTTAATTCTTTGAATATCACTGCGAGCCCACAGAAAAGCAGCAGGGATATCAGCAAAGAAAGAGAGAGAGAAGGGGGGGGGGTGGCACTGAAATGCATTTTTTAAGAATAATGAGCTACAAATTAAATTTGCACGCCGCGCGGGGCTCTCGCCGGATCTTATTTTTCAATTTGTACAAAAGCATAAAGTGAGATAAGTGCACAACGTCTCCTTTACTGAGTGAATAAAAGCCACTGCATGTTGATGTGTGTTTTTCTTATTTATCCTCCGCCTCCTAGGTGAGGGGGGGGGGGGGGGGGGGGGGGGGGGGACTCCTCCCAGTCCTCCCAGTGTCCCCAGTGGCACGCCGCTTCATCGAATTACACTTCATCGGACAAAAAGCAGCAAATAAGGCTGTTGTAATCTAATCGCGGTGTGAGGATTATGGCCGTCTCATTCCTGGGGACTTGGATGATTGACAGCGGTCGCCATCATTTTCCAGCAGGTAAAAGGAAAGTTGCACCTGAAGCTCACCTGAAAAACTTCTGGAGTTTTTCTCTTTCTTTGGCTGTTTTTTTTCTCCCCATATTGCAATTTGATGAGCTCTCCATTGTCTTCAATCTGTAAATTATCTCTCCTTCTCTTCTCTCTTTTGAGGCGATAATCAGTCGTTCATTACAGGCTTAGTTCTGAAATGTCAATTGTGACTTTTAGATTGTTTCCATCTAAGAGCGTTTTGGGTGTGAGCCACAACTATCACAAAGTCTCCAAGTGGCGTCCACTTTAACGAGGTTGGACATTCAAAACATGTAATTTCTTAGATATTTTAATTAGATTTAGAAAAAGTTCAGTATCTCTCCACATCTTATTGAAGGCACACTGGTCGTGTGACCCCCTTACATCACGTCTGGTGTTTGCAGTAAACTTCTATATCGAGTCAGAGCGTAAAAAAACCCATGAGGGCACAAAAAAACGTTTTTACGATATCTGAGAGGTTTTTTTTTAGACATCTGGGGTGTTTCCATTACCAGTTTTCTATTGCGATATGTAGGTTTTGCACATCTCTAGGGGTAATGGAGACGCACCTTGGAGTCGGCCTTTTCCCTGCTCCTCTCCCTATTTGCTTATTTCTCATCTCCCTCTTTGTGCGCCTGTGAAACATTTCATCGGGCAACCATCGAGGCGGAGGACATTCTGTTACGATGATATCAGTCTCTCCACTCGGTGGCTTATCTGAAAGCGGGCCGCCCGAGCCGCAGACACTCAGAGGCTGTTGACATTAAGACTCCCGAACCATCCAAGGCTGCGCCTGAGCCGAGCTGTGAACATCCAGCCTGAAAAAGACTTTCAAGTAGACGCCGCACTCCTCGCATATAGCACACACGTAAACGGGAACACCTGTGGAAAATGTGCACCACGGGAACCCACACACACACACACACACCAGTACTGTAGAGTGCACACATTGAGGCTGTCTCCATGCCCTATAAATAGCAACAATAGCCCTCGACAGGGCCTCCAAGGGAGCTGCAGAATGGTCTGCCACAGAGCCAGAGCTTTCATCTGGGTAGGTGGCACAAGTGTGTGTGTGTGTGTGTGTGTGTGTGTGTGTGTGTGTGTGTTGCAGGTTTCGTTCCTGGCACCAGGGCAGCTGAATGCTTGTGTCTTGCACTCTCTCTGTCCTCGCCCACACTTGTATCAGCTTCACCTCCCCTGCCCAGGCTCAGGCCGTGAACACATGTACACGTACCTGTTGATACGTGTTGGAATCGAGTTCTCGCTCTGTTGAGCAAAGACACACTTTGAAATGATTATTACAGTGTTATTACCAGGGGCGAATCTAGGATAGCACGCCCAAAAATGGTCTAGAAACTCCTGTGGTTATTACACTGTGTGTTTAGTGCAGGCATATCCTCTATGGAGGTGGGAGGGGTGGGGGGGGGTGGGGGGGTGGGGGTGGGGGTGTCAGCTTCCCTGCATGTCCCTCATGAAAGTGAACGTGTGTTTATACAGGAGGAAAAGCAGTGTTTTCACCAGGGGTCGTTTCATAAGATCTTGTCGCACGTTTATCAGATTCTTCACTTCTGACAAGTCAAGGAATGCCTGACCGAGGTCACGAGCATCCAAAGGGAGGTGGAGCTGTGGGCCAACTGGGCTAGATCTATCTATCCATCCATCCATCAATCCATCCATCCATCCATCCATCCATCCATCCATCCATCCATCCATCCATCCATCCATCCATCCATCCATCCATCCATCCATCCATCCATAATGGACCTTCCATGACGTCTTAAAAACATTTGTATTCAAAGGCTTTAGCTTAGTATGAGTTTTCAGTCTGTTTTTTTTATCTATCTCTCTCCTCCTTAATGATAAAATACATTTCCACCTCAGCTACAAACTACGACCACAAATACAACTCACACATCATTGGTAGATACGTTTACCAAGAAACGTTGTTTCAAACATGACTCTGATTTCAGGAGCAGGAAGTTAATGAGATGTAGCTTCTCTTTTCGGTCTCTGGCCTTCTCCAACATAATTTTTGACTTTGCCAAAGTGCAAACACTTGAAAATGAAAATGCAAATGGGGCAAAGGAACCTGCGATGATAATTTTGACGTCCACTCAGAGGCCTTTAACATCCCGGGAGTCATTTGATGTGATTCGGTTCACAGGGGAAACTGTCTCGGGGTCACACCCATGACCACATTTACAAAATACCACAAAGTGGCTTTGAAAGTTTAATATCAGGAGGAATGACCTACACATTCCCAGTGGATTAAAAAAAATAGAGCATGCTACAGCCTCGCACCAAATTTCATGAATACCATTTGTGTAATATAGTAATTTTGCAAGAACAAAAACCTCCTGAGCAGAGGCCAGCTAAATGGATATACTGACAACCTTTCACAACATATTCACCTAATATGAAGTATATTTATGACATATATATATTCATATACACCTGCGGGTCATTCTGAAGAGTCATTGCATCTGTCTGTAGTTAGTATTTGACACATGCTGCAATCTGATTTACATACGTGCTTCATTTTCTTGAAAAGGTGACTGCCGTAATCGTCGCCTTTGTTCTCTTTGAGCCATTTTTGCTACTTGGCGAAAACAGGCTTCGGGTTGTTCTGTGATATTTCGTATATTGAAAATGTCACATAATGAAACAAGGGAGAAAAAAAGAGAGAAAAGAGAAGTAAGCAGCGAGTCGTAAGTAATGATGTGAGCCAGGTCGGTCATCATGAGGTTTCTAATAATGCTCGTTTTCCCCTTTGTGTGTTGCACGTTTTCCTTCTCCAAGGGATGAAAGTCCTCTATCATTAATTTCCTAATAATGCCCCCGCGGCTTTATGTGAGCAGAGCTACAACACATCAATCACAGCCCAGACTCTGTGTGTGTGTGTGTGTGTGTTATGTGGTTATTTGTGTGTTTTCCTGCGCGTGTTTTCCATGTTTCACCATGTCGTGTATTTGCCAGCCTCTCCGGGCACTGTGTGCTTATTGGATGGGTGACAGCCTGGTGTTATTATTCATCACCTGATGGAGAGTGACAGATGACGCCGTCTACATCCGTGCATGTCTATCGAGCGGTGTTAGAGGAAGGACTCGGATCCCTTCATTTATTTATTTATTTTTAAGCAGAATTACTGATTCCAGACAAATAATGTTGTGCAATGAAATCATTGCTTTACCACTGAAATGTACCTTAAGTTAAGGTTCTCCACAGCTGCATATAATACAATCATTTCATAATTACTCACTCCTAATCACAAAATCCTGGTTTTAAAGCATCACAAAGATGCAAACGTTTTGACACTTAAATGTTTGGCCGCCTCGCTTTGTTTTTAGGTCTTTAACCGATCAGATTAAAGTGTGATAAGACTGGAGTGTATTTAATTTCTGTTTGTGTTGGGTTGCGATAAGCACAAAGGAAAAACGCATATACACACACACACACACACACAGACACACACACACACACGCATGCACACGAATACAAAATGCATCAACGCCTATAAATAACCAGGTAAAAGACAGAAAGAGATTAAGGGAGGTTCATCCATTTCCTGCTGAGTTAAGAGAAGGTTACTGCACCCCCAACACCTCCTGCACAGCAGGGTGTGTGTTTGTGCGCGTGTGTCGCTGTATGTGTGCGTATCCTTCACACAAAGAGCTTTTTGTCTACTTTCTAATGTGTGTGTGTGTGTGTGTGTGTGTGTCTTTATGCAGGTCTCCTCACAGCGTGCAGTTGTGAGTGACAGCTGGTGGTTTTGTGCAGCGACTGTTCAAACCTGAGGATCCCCGGTGTGCAGCTGTAAATAAAAAAAAAGATAAAAAAGCTGATTTTAACAGTGGCTCGCCACCACCAATTTGGCCCCCGCCACACACGTCGTGTCCCGCCTGCTGCCACGCGGGCAGAGAGGTGGCGCCGGCGAGCCAAATCCACGATTACCTGCAGACCAGACAGCCGAGACTGTGAATACAAGAGGAGCTTTGAGCAGGTCAAAAACAATTACAACCACAAGGGTTGAACAATGAATGAACATTGGGGGGATGCAGTTCCTAAAGCAACCACTAGATGGTGTTTACGAAAGTGGGTGAATCCGTATGTCATAGTCTGGTTAAAATACCAAACTTTAGCATGTTTAATAACACGTTTGGTCTCTGTAACTAATGATAGAAGCAAAGTAGGTGAATTATTGTACAACTAAATACAACTCTACATTTGAGGTAGTTAAAAGTGTGGCCCACATCAGCTGTTAATGGAGTCCCTAAACTGCCATCAGGTGATACTTCTTTATCTTGTGAACACAAGATAGTTATGAGAGGACTTCAGGGACTTACTGTAATAGCAGTCTGATGAGTTGGAGTCGATAAATGAGCTTTGTGTCTAATGTTTTATAGTGTGTGGACCTCCTTTGAAACGGAGGAGACCAAAACAGATCAAAAAGAGGCAGAAAACCAATGATGAGCTAAAGTTAAAGACAATAGATATGCTTGGCAGCTTTCACAGAAATAAAACCCACAAGGTGCTCCACAAAACAGTAGCAACTACATAAATAAGACTGTAACACAAGTGTGTTTGTTTTGTGTTCATCAGGTTGAGACGTGTCTCTGAATTAGCGCCACCGTTGCTCCGTGTCTGCGAAATGTTTCCTGACACAGTCGCCATGACAAATTTTGTTTTCTCCTCTATGCAAATACATTCATCCCTCAAGTTTATTGATATTGATAGTTTATAAAAGCACACACACTCATGCAGTATAATTACCACAAACAGGCTTATCCAGCGCCGCAGCGGCTCTGCAGTACCTGGAGAGTTGTTGGCTCGTCACGTTGCACCTGACTACAATTAGACCGGCTCCATCCCACACACACACACACACACACACACACACACACACACACACACACATTTGCATTTGCGATTCTATCTCTGTTAAGACACTCATTGAGATAGAGTATTTGTGGTCCTCAAAACCAAATCTTAGCCCATAAAACACCTCAGACAGTGAGGACTGAGGCAGGAGCAGCGTGGAGAGTTGTCATTTTAATTCATGATGTGTTTAAGTTTCCTTATACATCAACAACAGAGGCCAGTAGCTTTCAGGAAAGGAAAGGAGTAAAGGAATACATGCAATGAAGTGATGTATTCAGAAGTGATATCACGTCGTTTGAGTTGATATGAGTCATGTGAGGGAATTTATCTTATCTTTTATTTTTTCTACCTTCATTCGTTTTCCAGCGAAGGGAAGTATTCAGAGTATGCAAAGTATTCAGAGTACAATACATTAATTTGTTCCTTCTTCAAAAAACGGTTCTGGTCCAGAATGGTTTCAACGTCTTTATTATGTAAGTCATATATCAGCTTAGCTTTCTTAGCTGTCTTATTCATGTAAAGAGCTTCTCGCTTAGCAAGACATGAATGAGGGATTTGCTGTTTCCTCTGATCTAAGTGGTTCTTAGTCCTGGCTGAGAACTGGGGCTATTCCGGAACCAGTTCTTTGGCAGTGGAAACGGAAAGAACCAAGACTGGAACCATGTTAGTATTCTACCGGATCACGTTACAAATGACATGACGTTAGATGACCTCCATCTATCCATCTGTCTAACTATCTACATATCAATCCATGGTGGCCACAGTTATCTTTGCTGGAGGTCTTTGATCATGGAGCATCAGCAGTTGGTCGGTTCCTTCAATCTGGACTTGGCATCCAGTGTTTATCCAGCTCCACACTCGAATTATAAGACTTAATTATCAGTCTCTGTCCCTCTGTCTGGAATGGAGATGCAGTGTTTAGCAGGAATTGGAACAATGAATGTGTGTGTGTGTGTCATGAGACCTGCTGCGATTCTCTAATCTTGCATGTGGAAAACGTATAGACGTTTTTGTTCGAGAGGCATGTTTCCCGAGAGCTGTAATCTCTGTGTTAAAGTAACTGATGCAAACGTAACAGCTCTTGCTTCACCGCCGACAGACCGCAGGGAGGTTTGGTTTCGTACCAAGGTAGGAAAAACTCCTGCGCGCTCTGACGAAAAGATTGTGTAAAAACTTGGCAAGAAAAGAAAAACAAAAAGTGAAAACACGTAAAGAGATAACACGGTTGCGGTAAACAGAATGGAAACCGCAGGTCCGTGTGTGCAAACCTCAAACCTGGCTTTAAAGAAACCATCAGAAAAAAGACAAAAAAAAACAGCCAAGAATTCACAGTTGTGGGTGTAGAACATGTATACAAGATGAGAGAGCGAAAGATGAAAACGTAAGTATACATATTTTAAGGATTTTCATAAGGAAACCGGAGAACGTGTACCTGTCTGTAACTGTGTGTTTAATGTGCGTGTGTGTGTGTGTGTGTGTGTGTGTGTGTGTGTGTGTGTGTGTGTGTCCATGTCCATGTCATTATTCCCAATAGGAAACCACAGGTGGCTCCATTCATCAGCCTAAACACTCACTGGCACAAATGCATAGACATTGTGTGCTACTTTAAATGTAGGGACTGAGTCAAGACCGGAAAATAAGCGTTTTCAAAACGGAAAAATACATTAAAATCGTTCACAGATTTGCGATATTGCATTACAACCGCACTGGCGTCTTAGTTTGCGTTTGTTTGTTTATTTATTTCTTTATTTTTTACTTCTCTGTTGAAGATGTGACAAGGCTGTTATTGGCCTCGCTGTATGTGTGTAAAACGTTTACGCTGCAGTAGAAATAAATTATCAGGCTCTTTTTTTTTTCCTTATTTGCCAAGACGCCTAAATAATTTAGAATCAAACACTTACCAATGCGCCTCATTTTCTCCCGTCACCCCGGCTTCCCACAGCTCTGCATAAATACTCATTTTCTTTTTGCCTTTCCCACATTTCTGCATCTCCTCTCACACACATACTTCTGCTCCCTCCCTCCCTCCCTCTCTCTCTCTCTCTCTCTCTCTCTCTCTCTCTCTCTCTCTCTCTCTCTCTCTCTCTCTCTCTCTCTCTCTCTCTCCCTCCCTACAGGCGAGGGAGGCCCTTTTCTTATGAGAACCCTAGATCTCAGTCGCAGCTTTACAATGGCTCAATATTGTATCATCTATCACTCTGCATAGAGCTGCAGGCCGCATCAGCCTCGGCGGACGGGAAACAAGATTTATTACAGAGGACGACGCCCTGCATGTGCGGCGGGGAGGGGAGGCGAGGCGGGGGGAAGACGGAGATGCCGTCGGACAGAAATGAAGACTTGGATGTGTCAGAGAGTGAGAGAGAGAGAGAGAGAGAGAGAGAGAAGAAGAGTCGTCAGGGAGAGTGAAAAGGGTGGAAAAGAAGGTTTTTGTACAAGGAAGAGATGGAGGTGAAGAGAAATGAACATAAGAGGAGGAGAAATAAGCAGAGAGAAAGATGGATGAAGCTAAGAGAGAAGGCTAATGAGCTTGAGTGATGGAGAGTGTGTGCGTGCGTGCGTGCGTGCGTGTGTGTGTGTGTGTGTGTGTGTGTGTGTGTGTGTGTGCGTGAACATGACAGACGTAGGGCTTAAAGGCCAGTGCCTGGCTGCGTGTCCATTAGGTGTTTAGTAATGACTGAGGTCATGTGTGTATGTGTGTTTGTGAGTGTGTGTGTGTGTGTGTGTGTGTGTGTGTGTGTGTGTGTGTGTGTGTGTGTGTGTGTGTGTGTGTGCGCCTTCAGTAATCATCTGTGTCAGTGTGACTGATGACTGACCACAGTCGCTGTTTAAACATTTAAAATCTTTCAGGGCCGAGGGAGAGCAGAGGGAGGAGGGGAGGGAGAGAGTGATGGAGAGAAAAGAAAGATGGAGGGAGAGAGAGAGAGAGAGAGAGAGAGGGAGTTAATGAACAGATTAAATTCTGTGCGAGCGAGGAAGCCACAGCCGCGCCGTCGCTGTTCAAACCTGCCACCGGGATCCCACACGTGATGAAGCGTCCGGACTCTTCAGGACGGGGGTTTTATTCCTGCTGATCATTCACCACGTCTGTGTGTATCAACAGCCCTAAACAAAGGCAGTTTGGGTTTCACGCCGAGCTGTTTTTTAAAAGGCGGTCCTGGATCGAGCCGATAAAAGCATTCACCCGTCTTCACGAAAGTTACGAAACACTCACAGCCTCAGATGTTATGTTGCGTTATGGGAATATCACAGTCCGCTCCTGCACAGATTTGGCAGATTTGCTCATCTGGCGTCCACACAGAGGCTGTCTATTGGCTCTCTAGCCTTCCACTGACGTGAATGATCATGTGACTTAAAGCTTCTTGATGAGCATCAGAGCATCACACTCACATTTAGGTAATTTGCTCATAGTCACCCATTTCTTTGAGAAGGTGAGAATGTGATGTTTTTGGACCTGTTGCACCTCTTTTGTTTGGAAAATGTGTTATTGTATCTCAGCTTCTCATCCAGAACCAAGGTCGCTGCTTTAGGAGTCGAAGGACGCCGAAACAAAAACAGACACGTCTGAGTCGACAGGATCGAGAGCTGATCTGATAACGTGTTGAGAAAAGTCAACAGACAACCTGACAGCGACTCCATCTCTGCCCTCGCTGCAGGCCTAAGATACCAGCGCTCACAAACACATCAATCCACTCACGGCCAGATTTGCACTGTTGCATCTTAACCTGTGATGTGTAAATCATCCATGGGGAGAAATGTTCACATGAACCGAGCCAGTTAGATTTATTACTGGGAGTTAGGGACTCACTACGATCCCCGCTTTGCATGTTAGAAGTAGCTTCCTTATTCAAATATATTCAGGTTTACGTTATCATAAATTTTCTTTCGGGTGTACACGTAAATTTGATTAGAGGAGAAAATGGAAAATTGTCTCAGAGAGCCACAGGTCCAGAATTCATCAAAATAACATCAAAATGTACAACATAAGAACAAATATGTATGAATTATAGGCTGGAACAAGCTTCAAAGGTGATTTTTTTTTACCCTCAACATATAAATAAGTACTTTCAATATTAGTTCCTTGTGGGACTATTGTAGATAAAGGTAAAAAAAAACTATATATATATTCCTGGTTTTATGATTTTGTTGAAAAATTGAAGAAGGTTTAGATTGCTCGACTGGAAACGCCTTTTATGCGCTGCACCGGAGGTGCAATAGTTCGTGCAGAGGGAATGTGATCGTTGGGCGGGAAATGTTGGCCGCGCTACAGAACAGGTGTGGGACACGGAGGTGGAGACCGTGGGAGGACTGGAGGCAGAGACGAGAAGTCACATTTTAAAGAAAGAATAAAAGAAGTTAAAGTTGCCGTGGATGACAGATGGGTTCGGAAAAAAAAAAGAAGAAAATAAAGTGTAAAGAGAGAGAAAAGGCATGAAGGACAGAGGCGTGGAGAGGGGGAAATGGGAAGAGGAAAAGGAGACAGGCCAGCAGATTGTGTGTGTGTGTGTGTGTGTGTGTGTGTGTGTGTGTGTGTGTGTGTGTGTGTGTTTGTGTGTGTGTGTGTGTGTGTGTGTGTGTGGTTCAGCCAAAGACAGACAGTCACTTCACTCCAGCAGTCTGGATGCTCGACTGTTTCTCAGGCCGTCCGATATAATTCAGCCGTTCCGCCGTGTCAGGCTCCGCAGCGTTGCCCTGCAGGCCAGCCACGCCCCCCTTTCTCCTCGCTTCCATATATGGGCGTCCTGTTCCCCCCGCGGCGCTCAAAGGGATTATTATGTTTATGTCCGTGCTGCTCCGGTGACCCTGCGGCAGAAAAGAAGAGACACTGTTGATGCCATTTCTAGCTGGGCAGGCCGTCTGTGGCAGCAGGGCCGATCTGGGTGAGCGTCGTATGTGTGTGTGTGTGTGTGTGTGTGTGTGTGTGTGTGTGTGTGTGTGTGTGTGTGTTGCAATTCTGGAACAAAAAAACATGGATTCTTATATCATATTGATATTCTCCTAACTTGTTTTACACACTAATGGGGACCCATCTGTGAGTGTGTATGTCTATGTGCATAGACACCGATATCATGAAAAGATTGAAACATTACACGCATGCAAACAGACTCATAAACCATACATGCATATTGTGTTTCCTGTTTTAGACCCACATGGGGTCCCTGGAGCTTGTACTCAGAGGGCCAGAGACCCTCTGTCTCACTGATCCACCATGACACTTGTTACACTAATTGTTCCACAGTTTTGGAAATACGCTTTCTTGGCAGAGTTGAGAGGAGTAGACCGACTTGGAGTCTTCGCTTGACCTTAACATGCATGTTTTTGGACTAGAGTACCCAGAGAAAGCACACACACACACACACACACACACACACAGGGAGAGCATGCAAACAGACCCCAGTCCTCGATCTGACCCAGGAGTTGAACTGAGGTTCCTTTACAAACAAATGTATGTATTCATGTATTATTCAATGAATATTAAAGGTGTGTGGGTATGTTTTGTCACCTGTTGAAGGCAGCCATGTCAGCTTTATCACCCCCAGACTCAAAGCTGAACCACAACAAGAAAGTTAATGGTAACAATTATTTATCCCAGAATTACATCACATTAAGTCACAGACCGTGTTGTGTGTGACCGTGGCCCAAAAGCCAAAGATAAAGTTGTGTTGCTCACAGTTTGGTAGAGTGTATTTCAATCAAAGTCTGTCCTATGAAATTTAGCTTTACCTGATTACCTGACATGTCTCCATTGTGGAGCCATGTGTGTGTGTGTGTGTGTGTGGTCCACAACCCCGCTCCTACCTAAGTCTTCATTAAGGTAATGACAATCCTGAGATGTAAAAACTATCAACTCCTGAAGCTTTTGGAGCATATTGTGTTGGTTTTAATGGAGATTAGCATTAGCTCCATGCTCACACTGATTAACATGCTCCTTTATGAACACAGTCTAGTTCATCCGAGGTTAAAAGTTCTTAGATTTGGATTCTGCTGCGCCTTTTCACAATGTACATCAATGGCATCAATGTGAAGTCACTTGAATCTGTGAGAGAAAGAGAGAGAGCGAGAGACGGAGACAAAGAGCAAATAGAGGAAGCTTGAAAAGAAAAAAAAAGAGGAAAAAAGGAGAGAGAGAAGGGAAAGAAACAGGGTCTTTAAACCAGTGTGTAGAGAAGCGGCCTGGCAGTGGAGCAGACACGCCCCATCACACAACAGTCGAGACATTAACTTCTCTCCTCTTTCTGTTTCCCCCCTGCCATCACTCTCTCTCTCCCTCCCTCCCTCTTTCTTTCCCTCCATCTGCTCTGTCACTGCACCTGGCCTCTTCACTTTCTCTCACTCCATTTCCCCTCTTTCGCTCCCTTTTTACCCCCTTCTCTAGTCATTTCTCTTTCTTCTTACCCTCCTCCTCCTCCTCTTCCTCTCTCCCCTCTTTTGCAACTGAATAGTTCTCTCTCTTTTTTTTCTGTGCGTCTTCCTCAACCTGCCTCTTCTCTCTGTCCGACAGCGTCTCCATCACTGTCTCCTCCCTCTCTTTCCACGCGACTTCTCCTTTCACAGCATCAAAGGTAATCGCCACATCTTTCTTGTTCGACCCATATTCTCTCTTTCACGCCCGCACAAAATGGTTGAAATTTATTGATTTCTTTTACGGACTCTTTCTCCATTTCCAACCCCCCCCTCCATCCCCCCTCCCCCACCCCCCCCCCCCACCCCCCCCCCATCCCCCGTCTCTCCTCTCTCGCCGCCTCTCCCTTTGGCCCAGCCTGAGTGGACCTCGTCTGGGCAGAGCGAGTCAGGACCACAGGGCGACTCTCCACAGAAAAATCCTGGAGGGCTCTGACACAGTGGCCATATGGCAGAGCATTGAGCGAAAAGCTCCACACACACACACACACACACACACACACACACACACACACACACACACACACACACACACAAACATGCAGACACAACACAGTCTCGACAGACGCCCAGTGTGAAGGAATGGATTGTGTCCCGTGTGGCCGGTGGGCCTGGCCACCGCTCGTTAGTTTCCCATGGAGAATTGATATTCACCACCAAGCTGGCTGCGTGAATAGGTGGATGACGTGTGTGTTTGTGTGTGTGTGTGTGTGTGTGTGGGTGTGTGTGTGGGTGAGCGGGGTTGTTTGTGAGTTAAGGACAGATGAAAAGTGGACAAGTGCAAATGTGATATCAGTCTCATTAAAAGCACATTTGTACGCGACTACGCGTTCAAAAAAGCCGTAACAAATGCCGTGCAAACTGTTTTTATTCCACCTTAAATAATGCAACACCGAGAGGAATAGCCAAACACGCAGAGAAGGAAACAACAAGAATAGGAGTTTACAGCTGCACGTTACCTTCAACAAAGTATGAAAACGAATCATTAAAGTAGAGAGGACAATGAATCCCTGAGTGAAAATGTGTGTTTAAAAGTTGTTTTTCTCCATAACTAGCTTCACAGCTTCTAATATAAACGTAATCACCTCATCCTTCATCTTTAACTCTGATTTTTACTTTCATATCTGCTAGATGGCTAGTGAGCTAAATAGCAGTTTGCTAGAAAGATAGTTAGATAGAATTTAGCTGGATTGTGTGGCAAGTTAGATAGATTCTAGCTGACTAAATAGATGAAGACATAGTTAGCTAAAAAGCTAGTACGCTAAATAGTATTTGCCAGAAAGATTGTTAGCTATATCGCTAGCTGATGATGATTAGTTAGCAAGTTAGATTTTAGCTGGAAAGTTTGTCAGATAGATAGGCAAACAGTCAGATAGATAAATAGATAGATAGATAGATAGATAGATAGATAGATAGATAGACAGACAGACAGACAGACAGACAGACAGACAGACAGACAGACAGACAGACAGACAGACAGACAGACAGACAGACAGATAGATAGATAGATAGATAGATAGATAGATAGATAGATAGATAGATAGATAGATAGATAGATAGATAGATAGATAGATAGATAGATAGATAGATATGTAGCCTATTTACTAATGCCTATTAAGAAAAAGAGAGGTTTTGGTTGTAGACGTTTGCTGGATGTCTATGATAGATTTGTCCATGATGCTGTTATTTCTCACCCTGACTTGCAGTTTTCTACTGTTTTCTACTGTGTTTCACAGGCTTGGGCGTGACAGCTGTTTATCTTCTGTAGTCAGTGAGAAAAATGCTGCTGTATACACGTGCTTATGCACGTATGTGGCGATAGTTTTGAATGTCACTGACGCACGATCCATTATGCGGCGGCACGCAGCCACAGAGACGCAGTGATTGCCCTTACATCGGCTTTTTTTGTAATAAGACAATCATTTTTATTCACGCCACTGATTCTGCCCTATTCAGTGTGTTCCTCGCCATTACACACACACCGGCTAAATTAAAAAGATTATTCACTTTTGACAATTTCAGTGTTCCCTTCCACGGCTGGTCCATCATGGTCAGAGTTCATATGAAAAGAAAGTGTCTGCGTCCTGCAGAGATATCTTATTACACATCTCTGATGGTGGACTTTTAAAACAAAGACACTGAAATTGGGTTTCAATGAAATGCATCAGGAAGTCCATTACATTGCTTTTCCCCCGCCAACATAGCACAGTAATGCACCGCCATTTGATTTGCTGTGATCAAATCAGAGCTACAGGCTCGGAGATTGTTTCATTTTTAAGGTTTTTAAAGTGTTTTCCTGCAATTTTATGCATTTTTCATAGAGCTGACAGCGGAGACGGGGAAATGATATGCAACAAAGAGTCCCCAGCTGGAGCTGAACTGGGCACAGTGGAGTTCAGAGTCAGCATTTTAATCCACCGCAGGTCACCGCGGCCAAGCGTATATTGCATTTTATTTCGTCTTCCTCCATGTGGGACTGGCTGGGCTGCTCTGCTTGACATTCAGTGCTATAAATTTATGCCATTCACACACAATAAAAAAAAACAGTGGCTTAATATATAGGTCTATCCCATATATATATATATAACACACCTGAACAGAAATATACTGATATCTGACTAATGTCAGGTTGAATAATTAAGGAATCCTGGATTCCTTAAAATAAACATGACATACACCAGTCTGTAAACTTTATGGAGGAAGTTATCTGATACGTATAGGTCAGCAGACTGAATCTAGGTGTGTAGGTAGGTATACTACATGTATATTTAGGTGCAAAGGGAGGTGATTACATGGAGCTCCATAAGCAGGAAGACTATATGTATTAGTTGGTATTTGGGGGCACAGGCCGGTAGGACTGAATGTAGGTGTATAGCTAGGTATGTTATATGTTGGTGAATACATATGTACATTTCTTACCGACCTCAATTTCAGCTCGATCATGGGGTTTTGTTGGGCTCGGCTTCATTATGTTATTTGTCCATGTAGAGATAAGACACCTTACATGAACCGAGTAGGAAAATTGCATGTAGGTGTATAGGTGGGTATATTAAATGTTGGTGGTGGAGATTGTTGTCTATTCTTTAGGTGCAAAGGTGGGTAGGCTGTGTGTAGGTATAGGTAAACTGTACGCATTTAGGCGCACTATGCAGACTAACTTGTATCTAGATGTAGGTTAACTAGATGGAATTCTGTCAATGCATGTTCTCTGCTCTTGAACAAGTCCAACATGCATGTCTTTTGGGTTGGGCTGTTTCCTTGTGTCAACAAGGGTGATGTTATGACGATAATGTGAATAACTTCTACAGATCCCGCTCTGTCAGATTTATCTTTTCATCATCCTGGATCAGTTGTTACACTTCACGTTAAAATCAAACGAAAGCAACCCATCGAAATCACAAGATTTTCTACATCCGTGCAGCCTGATGTCCACGGGACCGGGACCTCCGTGTCTTCTCGCTGCCGCTCACATGTTGTGCCTCTGCACGTGTCGCCCTTGAAGATTAAAGCGGCTCTGAAATCCCTGACTAACGCAACAACATTTGCATATGTAAAATCTGCGTGCGTGTGTGCGAGTGTTGTTCCGAGACTCGTGTGGGCCCGTGTTAGTTTGAGGAACAAAGCATAGAGTTTTAACTGGGGCAAAAACAAACCCGAGACAAGGACGACAACAGCGTCTTCAAAACAAGGCGCAAACACTACACATCCACCGCTTCCTGTTTGTGCGGAAGCATCAAAGCGTCGACTCGTCCGTCTCCTGACGGCGGATCGACAGACACGCAGTGACATGACAACAAACCAGAGTTTAGACTGACTCATCCTCCGTCGGTGCGTCTCTCTTTTCAGATATCACGACTAATATCCTCCGTCCTTCTTTTGCTGCTCCGTCTCACGGAGATTTTCCACAAAAACATGAATCAATATCTGGCAAAACGTGAATTTGTAGGTGTCTCACTGACAGGTATAAGCTTCAAATCCAACTTTACTTTCCCAAAAGCAGCTTCTCTGTGTCTGTAGCTTTGTCTGTAACTCTGTAGAGAGGATGTAGCATGGCTAAATAGCTCTGGTACATAGAACATAGAAGCTATGGAACACTGGTTGCACCAGAAATGTCAAAAATGCTCTTTTACAATCCCATTTTTTGACATTACTAACTTAATATTACTTTCATGCTCATTGTAAATGATTACATCACTTTACATTGCAAATAATCAAACAAAATTAGATGGAGGATGAAGTATGAAGCCTCATGCTTCTGAGCCAGAACCAAATATTGAAGTAAAATACAGATACTTTACTAAAATGCAGCCTCATGGTCATGCATAAGAGGGTTAGTTTCATCCTGGCTCCACTTTAACACAAGCACACAGGTGTCAAAACGTTACACAATGTCTTTAAACAAACAGCAAAAGGACATTACGATTTATAAAGGAAGTGAGGAGGACAGAGACTTGGTTGTCACTCGGCAGCTGTGATTATGCTGCCACAGAGGCATGACGATGCACTCCAACGGCATGTTTCACTGGAACTTGGTCTGCCGCTTTTAGTGAAATTACACAATTTTTTTTTTATTGAAATCTGTCACTCTGGATGTGAGAGAGAGCAGCGGGGGGGGGGGGGGGGGGGGGGGGGGGGGGGTACAGGAAAGTCACAGCGTCGGGGGAGTTTATGTAGCAGCGATTTTAGAAATGAAGCGACTGGCTGGAAATCAGTAAATTTACTGCTCAGGAGTGAATTTGAATGAGACACGGTTGCATTTCCGACAGTCTTTCATTTAGCCAGATGCCACACTGAGACAAACATCTGCCAGCTCCGGACCTAATGAAGGCAACAGACGCAGAAAGGAAAAAAAAAAAAAAAAATGGAGATTGTCAAAGTCACAGATATGCAAACGTCTGCATCTAATTAAATTGCGACTCTGCTGAAAACTCAAACTGAAACGTACTTCCTCCAACTTTTGCATGTTGATGTTGTGCAGCTGAGATGATGATCAACATGTACACAAGTTAATCCAAACTTCATAGTTTCTCTGTGAGCTCTTACTGAACCATTGTTAATCTGTTTCAATGTTTAAAGAAAGTAAGATATACACGATACATGTAATATATAGATATACATATATGCTCAGATTATAATTTATTATCTATGTATATTTCTTTCTTTCTGGCTAGCTATCTAGCTAGCTATCTGTCTAATTAAATATCTAGTCATGTTATTAAGTAGATATCCTGGGCCCTGGGAGTCAGATCCAGGTCCTTCTAGCATCAGAGTCAGTTCATATCAACCATTTTGCTGTTTTCTGGGCAGATGGCGTCTCTATGGCACATTCACAGTCCTGTATCTAGTCCTGCAGACTGACTTTCGCTAATTAACTTGAATCGAGCAGCTTGACACACTAAAGCAGAAAACGATGCGCTGCATTCAGTCAACGTGTGCGTGTGCATGTGTGTGTGAGTGTGTGTGTGTGTGTGTATGAGAGAGAGAGATGACGGACATAACAAACTAATGAGTGAACCCGGTCACAGTTTCTCCATGTTAACCGGTGAGAAGATGACCGGAGGTGTTGCTCCACCTGCCCAGATAACGTCGGCACGTGCGTGCCCCCCCCCCAACGTCGAGTTAATTGACACTGTGCACAGAGCGGCGGTTGCCGCTCTCACTAACGGTTGTCATGGAAACGACGTTTGGCGCGACAGATGTGTCTGAGGCGGATCGGGATACGGCGAACCACGAGGGACCCGCACGGATTTGTGAAGGGAAAAGAAAGAGAGAAAGAAAGAAAGAAAGAAAAAACAAAAACGCTGGAGAATAGAGAGTGAATAAGAAGACAATGCAGGAGCCGCCACAATGGACACAGTGAGTGAGCACATTCAGACAGAGAAAAAAACAAAAAGGAAAGGATTTACTAAAATGCCAACAAACTAGTTTGAATATTTAAATGCGAGTTATTATTCTCGCCCGATTAACGATTGAGATTAAGTGAGTGTAAATATCACAAATCGTATAATCCACAAGTGCAATTATTGAAAACTCAACCGTAGGGGAAAAAAAGAAAAGACAAAGAAATGAGTCTAATTACTCTGGAAGTTACGTTAAGCTGGGATGTGTTGAATTTAAACAAGATTTTTATCTTAATTCAGCGGCTGCGATCTTGGCTTCTTATCAGGCTTTGGAGCAAAAGGAAAAAAAGAAGAAGAAAAAAGGAAAGACGATGGTGTCAATCTTGCTGATAAACTGAGTTAAGGGGGAAAGGAAATAAATCTGCTCAGCCAGTCAGGCCGGTGGCAGCCTTTGTCAGGGCGTCGCGAACACATTTCTTTAATTTCAGACAGAAAATAATGTGTCAACACGTCTGGGTGCAGACGCCAGCACAGGACAGACTCAGAAACTGGTTCTCACCCCCTCCTCCCTTGTTTGGAAACGCTGCGAAACACTTGATCTATGGTGTAAAACTCCAGGCTGCGCAGTGTGCTTCGACTAATTTATACAGTCAGGGACCCCAGCAAATGATACATCAAAATGTGAGGCTCGGTCGGGAAGTTTTGCAGAAAATATTGGACTCCAAAGAGCAAAATTGTAAAGGGATCGAGGCACTGTTTGGTTCTAATATAAGTCCTCATATAAATATATATATAAAAAACAATACAAATTCTAACGTGTTTGTATAGCAAGGTTATTGCACAAGTCAGATTATTGCACATGAAATACTTGTTTGCATTGTTATTGCAAGACTTAAGATAGAAAGTTAGTTATTATAAATGAACATGGGTTTGATCATCACCATTCATTCATTCATTCATCCTAGGCAGTTTTGTCATCCACACTTCATGTAAAACTTTAAAAGTTTCAAGTCAAGGACCCTCACGTGTTCATGACTAACTCTGCCACAGAGCACAGAGACACTAACAGGTCCTTCCTTTCCTTTCTTTCGTTCCTTTCTTTCTTTCTCTCTCTCCTTCCTCGGGTCTATTTCTGTCCACTTCCTTTTGTCCTCAGATTCTCGTAGGGGTGATTTACCCTAACTGTTTTCGGCTCCGTCTGCTCAGGTTTCATTTCTCTCTGCAGCTCGGATTGTTTTTGTTTTTTTTTGTCTTCAGTAAACAGTGTGAAAGTGACCTGGACCCCGACACACACACACACACACACACACACACACACACACACACACACACAAAGATCCAGAGACATGCGAACAGCTCATTAGTCGGCTCTGCGTTACTGCAGTTGACACAAAATCAAATGGTCTCAGCTTATTCGCCACCACGCAGGCTCGGCCTTTGATCAGGTTAAGGCGGCGTCCGGATCAATAAAAATTAGCACCGATTGATCGTCTCTGGACGCTCGGCCTCGACGACGCAGAATTTGAGATAATTTCCTCCGGTTTTCTGGCGTTCATCAAACGAATCCACCCCCGAGATCATCCACAGATTAACAGGACTGCGATTACTCATCCGTCTGCCGGAGATCTCTGCAGGAATCGATGGCCGGTTGAGTTTCATCTCCTTCATTATCACACACCCCTACTGTATCGCCTCAATGTGTCAGAGCGCCTCTGGAGTTGTTGTTATGCAGCCGGCGTGCGCGAGTCGGAGAAAACAGTCTAACAAGGGGATAATGGGTAATCTGGCGGGCCATAATTTGATACAGTGCGACTTCAGTCCAATACCTTCGCCAGGTGTGCCGCAACTAATGATCAGAGCGGAGAGGGCAGCCGAGAGTGACTGCTTATTAGTCAGAGCCGGTTATTCTGCTTTCTGTGTGTGTGTGTGTGTGTGTGTGTGTGTGTGTGTGTGTGTGTGTGTGTGTGTGTGTGTGTGTGTGTGGCACCTGGTCCCTGTGTGTGCATGAGAGATGACAGTGAGTGACGCCACCAATGAAGTCTGTGTGTGTGTGTGTGTGTGTGTGTGTGTGTGTGTGTGTTCCGGTGTGCAAAGTAGATTTCATGCCAACTCTGTGTGCGTGTGTGTGTGTGTGTGTGTGTGTGTGTGTGTGGTCCCGTTGGTGTGTGGGATGATTGGCAGCACACGTTTGGGCGTCGATGATAACACACAGGAGGGCGACTGCCACAGATGAGCTCTGTCAAGCTGTCTGCCCCATCGCTCTCTCACACAAACACACACACACACACACACACACACCATTCTGTCTGTTTCACACACACACATACATACGGATCCCTTCCTTCTCGCTCTCATGCACACACACTCCTGCATCTCTCCTTTTACTTTCTCTGACTCTCGATGCGACTCTTGTTTGTGCTTCATACACACGGTGTCTAATACAGATACAGAATATCCCCTCTATATGCCCTCTCTCTACACACACACACACACACACACATACATACACACACACAAAGACACACACACACACACACACAGAGCTGTCAGGCATGCCTGTGGCCGGCCATTGAACCTGCTGCAGTGATAACAGCTACAGCAGCCCTCTCTCTCTCTCTCTCTCTCTCTCTCTCTCTCTCTCTCTCTCTCTCTCTCTCTCTCTCTCTCTCTCTCTCCCTCCACTCTGCAGACCTGGACGTCTCATTCATATGTATTGTCTGATATGCCTGTGAGGCTCCGTCACTCCGTGGACTCTGTGTCTTCAGAATAGCCTCGATGGACGCGTGGAGGACGACGTGTCAGTGCATCACTCGAGGAAGGCAAAGTGCTGCCCGTACCTCTCACTGTCTGCGGTTCGCAGTTGAGGTTTAGTTTTAGTTATTACGAGACGAAATAAAACAGTTGTGTTGAGCATGTGGTCCCAGATTCAAACCCCTCCATGTGACATCTCAACACCTGGAGGTTTCTGAAGGGAACCTGGCCATTTGTCACACCATCCCCCTCCCATCCAAATGGATGCTGTTTGAGTCAGTGCTTGGTTAGCCATGTGTATGAGAGGCTTGTACAAACAGGTTTGTGTGATGCTGTTATTTAGCAGGAGTCTCACCCTCGGTTAGAGTCAGAACAACAAACCTCAACTTGTCCGTGCTAATACAAACACAACCCGCGCTGATCCGACACAGATATGGCAGCAGCGAGATGCATGTGTTTTTTATTCTTTATTTTTTGTAGGTTTTACACATCTGGTGGACACAGAGCAGCCTCAGCCTTCACCCTGAGTTCAACTCTGGATGTAAAGCCGATATGCTCCGCACCTCGGACCGTCGTCTCCAGCGGTGGGGGGGGGGGTGTCTGTCTCCTCGGCGGATCACAGGAGTGAAGGTCGACCACAGTGTTACAGCTGGAAACTGAGAGCGTGGTGTTGCCGGAGTTGTTACAGTTGTTCGATCATCTTGGACCAAAACAACGAGCTGAAAGACGCTCGCAGGTCCGACAGATCATAATACGATAACGTCAGTAACGCATAAGTGCAGCTGCTTATACTCCGCTTTATGATAATGGAAAAGCACAGTTTCCACAGATGAGGAGAACAGGCAGCTCCTGTCCACTTTGCAGGCCGTCCTGTTTGGTTTCATTCATGGTTCAGTGGCAACTTGGCTGATACGGATCATTTTTAGACTTTTCTTTTTTCTTTTTTTGTCTCGTTTATTTGGTTGAAAAAGCTCTAAAACCTCAGCTGCCCAGTCCCAAGCAGCCAGTAGCGCTATTTGACGAAGACCTGGAGAACTTTTGACCGGTGGTGTCGCCTCGACGATGACATCACGTGTATGTGTTGCTATGACGACCAAGGCCACATCACTTTGCAATGGAAACACGCTCCGTAGAGCCGAGTAGAGCAGAGTAGAGCCGAGTAGAGCTGGTCTGGTGCCACGTGGTGGAAACGGGGCAATAGAGGAGCATCCAGCAGCTGAAGGAGGAATATTTGGTGTTTCTTTGACGTGCAAATTAACAGATGAGCACTTAAAACTTAAAAAGCAGAAGTAGTGCTTCCATTCTTCACTTTTACCACTATTTTTGTTACTTTATTGCTGCACTTTGGTCTCTTCTGTGATGTTTTCTGTCCAAAAGCTTCTGCCAAATAACTCAACCTCTCACCTAGATTTATAGGGGGGATAAAACAACAATATCAATCCAATATGTGTCTGTGTGTGTCTTTTGAAGGGTTTATAACCTCACCTGACACACACACACACGCACACACACACATCCTGGCACAATGCAGCCCTTTAGGGATCAATTACCACTTACTCACGTCTTTATCATCTGAAAGCATTGACTATGAATATCTGCACACCAACCAGAGACACACATCTCAAAAACACACACACACACGTGCATACACACACACTATATAACCGTTTTGATAGTTGAGATGTATAAGCTTCTTTTCAGAACGCTCACTCGGAGAATGCTATCTCCTGCCACAGCTCGCCCAACCACACAATAGCCTTTAGTGTAATGACTGACAGAGAGAATCCCATCTGTATTGTGTGCGTGTGTGTGTGTGTGTGTGTGAGAGAGAGAGAGAGAGAGAGGGAGAGAGTGGGACACAGAAATTGTCTTTTCTTGATACCTGTTGAATTTCCAGGACCTTTCAATGCACCTGAGACCAGCTTGATGGTGGAAGATCAATTCTTGAGGCGGGCAGTGCACGCACACACACACACACACACACACACACACACACACACACACACACACACAGTGAGTGTCTCAGGCTCCCCTCCTCCCGTCCAGATGCTCCTCTGTCTCTTCATCTCTTGCAGGACCAAACTTTCCATCGAGGTCGGTTTGTTATTCTGCAGAAACAGGAAACTCGGAGCGGACGGACGGACAGATGTGAGGCGCGGCAGCAGAGTGTGTTTCGGCAGCATCTGGATTTTAACAAGAACGTGAAAGAGAAACATTTTAATCAGAGCTACACAATAAACAGTGTCCTCATCACCGTTAGATGCTGATGCTGCTCAGTAGATTGTTATGTTTTGTTGTTAATTTGTTTTGTTGATGCAACATTAGCATTATGTCTCTAGTTGCAGATGTTAGGTTGTGTTTTTATGTGTTTAACTGCCAGTCGTTGTTTTTGTCTCGTCCCAACCATCTCCTTTCTGTTTTCCATACATAAAGAAAGTTAATGCGACAGGTGGCGTGTGTTGGATGTCTCCGTTGCAGAGTAAATCCGCTGAGCAGCATCATGATGCGAGCAGAGACGGACAAGGTCGGAAAAATAAAACTAAATCTTTAGTACAGACACGTTTACTAAAGTTTGTTGGTACAGGTTTGTGTTCTACAATTGTCCTTCTCTGCTTTTTTACGCTATTTTTCTTGCTCGTTTTTGCACCCAACCTCAAAACAAAGTCCTCACAGTTGCAGTACAGACTCTGAAAATCAAATCAAATAAAAACCTGAAAAAAGTTGGAAAAACGAGCTAGATAAGCACAAGGAATTACGTTGTACTACTGAGTTCGTAGACCTCAACAAGTCTCCTTTTCCATACCTTGTAATTTATAGAAAAAAGTTCACATGGTAATATAATAAAAAAGGAGAAAATTAACAACTGACAGTAAATGGAATAAAGACATTACTATGAAATAATTCACTTTAAAGGGTGATTCCTCCTTTACTGGCTGTCAAGGAGAACCTTAGATTTGTAGAGTAGCTTGTAGGTGTATTTTCTTAAAATCATTTTGTACATTCACCCAGATGTGCAGTCTAAGGCTTCAACTCATCTGTGAGATAATCTCAACTCGTCAACTCCCAGAAGAACATCAAAGAAGAGAAGCCGTTTTCCAGGACGACTCAAGTTTTTCCAAGACATTTGACTTCTCCCTCTCCCCGTCCTTGTGTTTTCCATGACTGACAGATAGGTCCTTAATTACCCAGGGTTTTCCAGGCTGCGTGGGAACCCTGTTGTTCCCTTTAGCCTGTGATTTAATGAAGCTGTCGGGAAACGAAAACTGACCGGACAGGCAGCCATAAACATCGCTGACAGTTTTCTTTAGAACGGAAAAAAAAAGTGGATCTCCACCCAACAGAACTGATATCCCACCTCTAAGACCATTAAAAATCTGGGGTTGGACATGTTGTGTTTGCTTTGAATGGGATGTGAACCGGTGACATCAGACGCCGGTCCTCGGGCCAAATCTCCATGAATCCGCCCAGAGCTTTGAGCATGCTTAAGCAATCATGACCTGGCATAAGGTCCGTGTACGTAATCAATTATTCATTCGGAGGTGGAGGAGGAGGAGGAGGAGGAGGGAGGAGGGCGCCTCGGCCCATCTGCTGAGGGGAGCAGTCCTGGCTGAGTTATTGAGCCGTGGGCTGTCTGCTGTTTAATAATGCTCCAGCTATGAATCGCTCTGTGAGCCGGGCTCCGATCGCACTCCATCAGGTTCAGATCGCCGCGGTCTGAAGCGTAAACCGAGATGGCAACTGACAAATAACAGCAGAGGGTGGAGGGTTGATTTTCGGGAGCCGGATGGGTGGATCTTGGTCTGACAGACCACGCAGACCAGGAGGAAATAAAACAGAACCCTGCGGCCTATAGTCAGCCTGTAGGAGTTCAGCCTTCTGTGGAATTCATGTTCAATCTGGGCCTAAATATCTGTAATACTGGCTGGACTGAGGGGATTTGTTATCTGTCCATCCAGTGTGTTTGTGAGTTTCTTCAAAGTAGTAGTGTTCCCAAAACATACATGTTTAGGCTGATTGGAGACCCTACAGTGGAAGTGGGAGTGGTTTGGTTCTTGATTGATTTGGTTCTTACCAAGCTCTTTCCAAGATCTCACTCTCCAAAACAAAGTAGATTTAGAAGTGTTAATTGTGATGATTTATCCTGTTTTAAGACTTGATTTCTTACTCTGTAATCTCTGTAGTCGTAAATTAAACAATAATCTTATTTGAAAAAATTCTTGTCAAGTGAAATCTGCCACAGACAGACTCAGACACACTCCCATAAACACTGTTGGGTAGAGAACAACTGGATCGTTGTTGCCAGATCTGACATTTAAGGCAGTTGTGAAACTTAATGGATCAGGACGAACGGTTATATATCTAGTGTTTATCTGTGTGTATGTGATCTGGATGTGAAGCTTGTCTGGCAAATTCAAGACCATGGGTGGTGTTTTATTGGATTGGGCGGGAAACTGTCCATCTGATCTGGCAACACTGGATCCAATGGATGGATGGATAACTCAGTCAGTCAACAGTTTTCTGTATCTTTTAGTGTGTATATTTTCATATTGTATTTGCTGCTCCTGACTAATTAACTCTGGTATGAGTACGTTTGTGTGTTTGTGTACAAATAGCAAATAAAAACCTTAAACCTTAAGTCAGTTAACACAAAACATCTTGACACACTGAGAGAGATCATGCAGTAATGCATGCATTTTATAACCTGGAGCTGAGCCCATGTTAAAAGCAGCCTTTCCACCACTGATGATGGAGAACGTGTTAACAGAGAGGACGAGAGCCGCTCACATCCGATCTCATTATCATCCTTTCCTGAGCAGACCAGACTCTAATCTAGAAGCTGCTTAGACTGTGATTTACACACACGTGGCAAAGTATGTCCGGAGGGATATTATTACAGGGATCCTGTCTGAGTCTGTCATCTGGTTAGAGTAGATTTTATGTTAATAACATATAAGATAAGGAAGTGATAAGTCCATATGTTGATAAAGGGAAAGATCAGACGCTCTCACTCTGGAGCTACACTACACTCTAGAGGTTAGGACCAGCAACACGATGCTCCACTGTTCAGATCAGAGAGGTTCAAAGAGACCAGTGGAAAGCCTGAACCTTACACTTCAATTAGTTAATTTCAGATATTTTCAAAGCTATTCTCACAGTCAGTTTTACTGTATAAACTAGTTATTTAACATATTGATTATATATGTAAAAATAAATAAATAAAGGTCCAGTGTTATATGTGGGGATAGCTCCGACAACCCTCTCTCCAGAGTGGTAAAAATCAAAGACTGAAGCAGGATCCCAACTTTGACTCTGTCTTTTAACATCTAGTGTGTCTCATACAGTACAGCACAGATGTTTCCTGCCGCAGGGTGGAGGCGATGGCGCAGGAAGGAGATGGTTTGTAGGAGATGGTTTCTATTCTGTACCATAATGTCGTGCTGCCATCTAGTGGTGAAACGCTCGACCTACACAAGACACTCAAGGCAAGTGAACACATCATGGCTCAACTATAGATGAAGTAAGAGGTTCAGCGGTCATGTCACAACAAGGTCACATGTTCGTGTTCTGGTCTCTACCTTTTCTCCTGCCACAATCCAAAAATATGCATTAAAGTTGACTAGACTCTAAATTAAAGTGTAAGTATGAAAGATCTGATCTAGGGTGATCAATTGTGTTTTTCATTCTTATTTAGCTGATTAACAAGGAGAAAAAGTCACAATATTAAAATGCCTGATTCCTCAGCTTCAGATGCTGCTCATGATGTCTCATTGTTCTTTCAGATTCAGTTCTGATGTAATTAGTCAGACCTAATGTGACACGTAGAAGATGTCATTCATAAGGTGTCACAAAGTGGCTCACCACCTCCATCATTCCTCCCTCATCTTGACTTGTTACAAGCTCTGGTGGACGAATCAAGTGTAAAATCTCCAGGATTGGAGCTGAAACTTCACCAAAAGTTTCAATCAATTCCTTCGGGTTTTTCCATCTGTATTAATTCAGCAGTGCTGTTAGAACAGAAATCATCAGGAAGCACTTTTGATCACTTTGCATTGCCAACACCAGACTGAACCCTTCACCCGCAAGATATAAGAAAGCCCACTGATGAGATAAAACAGGATTTCACTGTGATCTCCTGCACATGGAGACTTTATGGACGACCTTGAATGAAAAAACACTTTTACCTCAGCTTTGTCGATCCTGCTCTAAGCTGTTCAGCAGGTCCTTAAACATCATGTCCAATACTGAACTTTCAAAGGCTGACCAAACCAGACCAGTCCTCCACCTCCTAACCAGAGTATACTCACCTCTGGTTAAAGTAAACACTCCATACTCTCCATTTCTATTGTACATACTCCATTTTTTGATGCAGGTGATTTAGTTTAGAGTTTATTAGGTTGAACAGGACTGAAATGTTTAACCTCTGAGGGATGCGGGTCATCGTTTCACAGCACAATAGTTTGTCCAGTGTTGCATGAACCCTGTGAGATCATCAATCTGTGTAGAATGGAGAAAATAATCAAAAACAACTGGTTTCTACTGTAGCAAAGCTTTACTGGATCACGATCAGAAAAAAAATAAACATTTATATAAAATTGCATTTGAGACGTCACAATCCCAGTGGGTAGTTCTGGCTCTTTCCCAGTCAGTCTGATCAGTAACGACTTGTTTCCTACTTCTTTTTTTTTGTCCGCAGTTAGAAAAACAAAAACAAAAACAAACTCAACAGCTGAAATCTCTCCTCGGGATGATGTAGTGACAATACTGCCCACGTCGCTTTTCCAAAAAAAAAAATAGAAATCTACTTCATATCTACAGCCTGCTGATGCCATCAGAATGACACACACACACACACGCACACACACACACACGCACACACACACACTCTCACACACACACTCTCACACATTATGACCTGCACGCTACGACATGGTACCGGAACATTACACCGAGTAGTAGCATAAATAACCGTGGCCGCTACAGTAAGAAGACAAACACAGTCAAGCTTCCCTTGTTGGAGAGGAATCATCACAGAGTCCAGACCTGGGGACAACAGTGTAGTGAGATTAGAAACACAGATTACAGGTACACGTCGACGTAGGATTAAGATTAGGCCTCATTTTCATTCAAATTGAAGAGGCTGGAACAGCAGTCGATGTTTTCTGTTGAGTCTGCTTGAATACATTCATTTCCATAAGGCAGGGTGGAGGCTGCTACGGGTCAGTGTTTACCAGGAGTTGTTTCTTTAAAAGGGGTCCAATAATCAATCAAAAACCCCTTTCTTTCCCTTTTGCATGTTACAAATCAAGATTAGGAGTTAAAACCTGATTAAAAAAAACAAGGAGCATCAGCAGCGGGATTTAAAATCAGGATCACATTAAAAACAATCAGATTTTTCACATTATCACGAGCGTGATGAGAACTGAAAGAGCAGTGACAGAGACCTCTACTCATACTGGTGTGTGTGTTCAGAGGAATACTGCGACGAGCTTGTCAAAAACATCCAACAAGAGCAAAAAAACTGAACAAAAAAGGAGCAGGACACTAAAAAAAACACTGTTCAAAGTTGCTCCCATAATTCATCAGAAAGGAGAGGTTTAAAGTCCAGTGTTGCAAAGATAATCCAGTGGCGTTTTCATATCCAGTGGTCCAGCTTCACATATTGTAGAGTTGAGTTGGAAAAAAACAAAAGGAAGAGAAAAGGTGTTGTATCGTGCTACAGAGACACATCTACGGAGTCTTATCCACATTTTTTTCCCCCAAGCAAGAGTCCGGGTGGTTCTTATCGCTCAGGATCGACGTTAAAAGTCTTTTTGTTTTTCTTGTTTTGCTTTTTGTTTTACGTCTAGGTTCATCCTTTTACAGTCCTTCATCCAGTGTACGTCAGTCAGCAGCTCTGCAGGCTCAGAGCTGCAGGGAGCCAGCGATGTGACAGGGAGGGAGAGAGAGAGGGGGGGGGGAGAGAGAGAGAGAGAGAGGGGGGAGAGAGAGAGAGAGAGAGGGGAAGCGAGGGGTAAAGGGAATCAGTGCTAAAAGAGACGGCCTGTGTGGATGCTCCTCTTCCAGTGTAGCAGAGCAGCTTCTGTGGAGCTGAACAAACAGCTGCAGCTGGATGGACCCCCCCCCAGCATGGCAGACAGCTCAAACAGGAAGTGTAACTGGTGATACTGGTGTGCTTCTAGGCTTCGTATCGTGCCATCGTCATAGTGTGAACAGTGAGGATAAGACGTGTTTGTATGCGTGAGCTGAGCTGCCTCTTTCCCTGGTTCCCCTTAGCCCTCTGTGATCAGCTTCAGTGTGTGTGTGGATGGGTGAGAGGGTGAGAGGGTGAGGAGACATGGGAGGATGGGGGGAGGGTAGAGGGGGGCATCAGAGCTCAGTGGTGAGGAGTCCTCTGGGTTTGGCTCCATCCTCGGGGGCCGGCGGCTGAGACACAGGGCTGCAGGACACAGAGCAGAGACAAAGTTAAACTGGAGCTCAACCAAAACTTCAGGAAGAGAAATGAATCCTCTCAAAACAACAACCCTGCCCGAAACAGAAAGCTGTGATGATGTGATCAAAGACAACCAGTATCCACATTTACTGACTATATTTACTATACTGACTATTCAGACCCTTCAGGTGACTGTTTTCCCCAAAATAAAGCGACTAGTAACAAAAAAAGTGTCTGTTTCAGCTGTTACTGGAGACAGTGCGTCTCAGCCCAGCTCCTCAGAGAACTCTGTCCTATGTTCTACATGTTTCCTGCTCCAACACACCTGATTCTACTCATCAGCCAGTCAACCATGAAAAACATGTTTGACAAAGGTCTGATTTGATGGAGTTTGATGTTATCTGACAATAACAGTATTTGATGACTTCACAATGTTTGTGAAGCACAGATCAACAGTCTTTAGAGAAAAGGAGTAATTCATCCACCCTCCGTCTGAGGATGGACAGCTGCTGCAGGGCGGAGCAGGAACTCTCTGTGGCTGGGGCTCCGTGATGGGAGTCATGTCCCTGCTCAGCCAGCAGGGGTCAGCGTGAGGCTGAGCTCCCTCCACTGACAGCTGGGGGCCGAGAGGAGGTACCTGGTAGATAGGACTGTTACCTGGTAGATAGGACTGCTACCTGATAGAGGACTTTTACCTGGTAGATAGGACTGCTACCTGATAGAGGACTTTTACCTGGTAGATAGGACTGCTACCTGATAGAGGACTTTTACCTGGTAGATAGGACTGCTACCTGATAGAGGACTTTTACCTGGTAGATAGGACTGCTACCTGATAGAGGACTGTTACCTGGTAGAGAGGACTGCTACCTGGTAGATAGGACTGTTACCTGGTAGATAGGACTGCTACCTGATAGAGGACTGTTACCTGGTAGACAGGACTGTTACCTGGTAGAGTGGACCGTTACCTGGTAGACAGGACTTTTACCTGGTAGATAGGACTGTTGCCTGGTAGAGAGGACTGTTACCTGATAGAGAGGACTGCTACCTGGTAGAGAGGACTGCTACCTGGTAGAGAGGACTGCTACCTGGTAGAGAGGACTGTTACCTGGTAGAGAGGACTGTTACCTGGTAGAGAGGACTGTTACCTCGTAGATAGGACTGCTACCTGGTAGACAGGACTGTTACCTGGTAGACAGGACTGTTACCTGGTAGAGAGGACTGTTACCTTGTAGAGGGGATGCTGCGGGCGTGTGGGTGGAGCGCTGGGCCGACATCTGCAGGCGCAGCAGGGCCGACCTTGGTCTGGGGGTCGAGGTCCAGCAGCCCGTTGCTAAAGACGCCAGGAGGCTACGAGAGAGAGAGGAAGGGAGAGAGAGAGAGAGAGAGAGAGATGGAGGGAGAGAGAGTGATGGAGGGAGGGAGAGAGATGGATGGAGGGAGAGAGAGAGATAGAGGTTAGTTTGTGCGTCCCTACCAAATGCAACAGCTTCAGCAACTTTTTCATGTTTTGTCTATTATTTCCTCAGTCACTCAGTCAGGGTCAGGGTTACCCAGACTTTATCAATGTGCCACTTTTATGCGTTTCATGTTGCACTTCGTGCGTAACACGAGGGATGCCTCGATCACATTTTTGGGATGACAAAGCCTCTTTAAATCCCAAACAGTCTCAGGACACAAATACTGGACTAGCAGGCAGGTGTGGACTCACAGCAGTGGTAGGAATGATCCAGCGAGGTGTGATGACAGGTTTGGGCTGCTGCACAGGTGGGAGCTGCAGACCACACACAAACATATTGTCAAGTTTATTATGATTGTTTTGTTCTGTTTATTCTGTTTCTTGGTATAAACCTATGCATTTATGAACATGGCTGAGATTAGATTTGAGCGGTGGAATTAAGTGCACTGCATCCTGATGACTGGAACCACGTTTACACGCTGCACACTCCTGGTTTAGTGGCGTGGGGGGTTCGTTTTGCAGCCAAACATTTGTTCCCCTGTGTGTTTGCAGCAAATCCAGAAAGTGTGCTCGCTGGCGAACGCTTGTAAAAACCTTTCTACGCTAACAGGTTTTTCAGGGAGGGACGGAGAGGAGCTCACAGCGGGAGTGGGATCTGTGAAATCGATCAGGTTGTCAGACAGCGGGGCGGCGATCTGCAGGTCAGCTTCCTCCGCCTTCACCTGCACAGCGGCACACACACGGACCCGGCCGTCAATACTCAGGCTGGCACACACTCACCGAGGCACATATGACACATGAGTGCAGAGCAGCGGCGCTACCTTTGGTGCCAGGCCTTCGCTGACGGGCTCAGAGGGCAGCTTGGGAGCAGAGGGGTTCAAGTCTTCAGCACTGAGGAGGAAACGAGACACCCACAACCATCATCAACAGAGCGGCTCGTTCACTTTGTTATCCACCGAGACAGCGGCGTTTAAGGCGGATCCCTGTGGATGAGTCAGATGTAGCGAGCCACGGTGTGAGTGTCTCGGTGCCTGAACCAGTGTGGATGGTGGAACATCTCCAGCATTGACGAGCCTGAGGGAGGGGGACTGCTCCTGTCATCCCGCAGTTAACGCTCATTAAGCAAAGACGGCCGCAGTATCCAGGCAGAAGTCAGGTCATGTGACTTCACGCACCCACCGCAGGCACACACACACACACACGCGCGCGCACACACACACGCTGCTCCAGCGTGCCAACAGATGTCAGCAGAGACAACAAAGACAAAGAAGCACCTTTGTCTCCATTTGCTGCATGTCGTATTCATGAGAGCGGAGCCCTGGTGAGCGTCGACGATATCAAACTTTAAATCCTGAAACTTCTTTTTCTTATCCTGCGTGTGAGCGTCTGAGCGCTGGGAGCCCGCTCTCGCCCGCTGCAGAAGTAGGTTAAGAGAGCGAGGGTTGCGTAAGGCTCGTTTAAAGTTGCAGGCGCAGACCAGGAGGTGCGAGTGATTCATCAATGGCAGAACTTTGACGTGATGAACACGGGGAGGCGAGAAAAAGGAATGAGGGTTCGATGACTCGGAGTAATGCGCGTCTTTTGAAGTGGGCTGGGAGCGCCGTCTCTCTGTTCTCTCGGCAGGATTAGGAATCTAAAGCCAGCATCAAAGACGCCCTCCTCCGCTAATCCGTCCCCTGGTTTCTCCCTCTCCGGCCCTCATTAGCCGCTCGCAGTGGGGACGCTGAACACGGACACACCCGTGTGGACAAACTGCAATAAAGTTGAAGTTTTTTTTTTCTTTAATTCTTAAACTTTGCACACGGGGCCTGACCTGGCTGCAGCGGACGAGGCCAGCGATGGCGCCTTGAGCAGCTCCCTGGAGTCCGGGACGTCGGGCCGGGCGCCTACGGACAGGGACGAGTTGCTGCCCAGGCGACCCGTGCGAACCTTTAACCTGCAAACAGGGACCCGGTCAGAGGGGACGCAGCCATCAGACCACTGCTTTACAGGTAGACAGTGAGCCTGCTCCTACTGGGACATGGGAGCGTTGGTTGCTTTAGGTATGCTGGTGCAGACTAGCTCCAATGCAATGCTGTTGAAAATGTTTGATGAAAATGATTTTATCATGATGTCACTCTGTTTTAAAATGGAAAAAAAAGCCATTTAAAATGAATTACTACAGCCAGGGATATGCCAATGATAAGCAGCCACATTGATTTTTATGAATTTGAATACTCAGCATGTTTCACTTATCCCTATGCAAAATGTTGTGACGTTATAAGGGTGGAGAGAACTAAATATGATACACCCTGATGTAATGAAGTGTATGATTCAAGCATTATTAAGCTTTATGGCAGTAAGATCGGAAAAATGTAGTTGGAACAGGATTCAATGGCACATTTTTGTGCGCATAACATGCCCAGTGTAACAATTGTGTGAAGATTCACTCATAACAACACTATATTCTGCACGAACATGGCCTCAGTTGTCAAAAAGATAAAAGGTAAAATGTGACCATCTCCCTAAGGGGTAAATAAACCCGAATCGACCTAAAACGCTGTATTTACATACAGAACAAGCAACAGCATTTATCCTTTTCTGGGTGAAATCAGAAGTTTTGAAATGCATTTTGTCTGAAGGCATCGACGCTTTCATCATGCTGCGATAGATGGCATAAAATCAAAAGCGGGTCTGTTAAAAATCAAATAACAGTGCAGACGGAGCGCTGGGAGTGTGTGGATGCGTCTGAGAGCGTGGCTTCCAGGTGATGTAATGTTGGGAGCCGGCCTCATAATCTGCAGGAATATTCCAGCAGTTCATCAGCTCCTGCAGCAGGCAGCGCTGCCATTGGCTGCGTGGAGACAGTTGGCATGACTCAGGGAGAGTGAGGAGGAGGAGGAGGAGGAGGAGGAGGAGGAGGAGGAGGAGGAGGAGGAGACCCAGTTTCAAAGACAAAGAGGCAGAAGTGACAACAGCTCTGCTCCGTGCTGAATGTGCCGTGCAGAGTAAACCAGTGCGGACCTGGCGGACGCATTCTGCAGGTTACAGTTCTTGTCCCCGACCAGGACGACGTGCTCCTCCACGGGCTCCTGCAGGAGGAGAGAGGAGCGGATTAACGGGGTGGAGGGCGTGGGAGGCGCGGCTCTGGCGCGGGGCTGCCAGGCACCTTGTAGGCGGCGGCCTCGGCCTGCGCTTTCAGGATGTTGCTCTTCAGATCGTCCGGGGTGCGCAGTGGGGTGAGCACCGGGCTGCTGCTGCCCGCGCTGCCCAGGCCGCACTTCTCCGTCAGCTTCACCACGTCCTCCTGGCCCGGCACAGGCCACACAGAGGGAAGAACAGAGACGCTTACAGTTAGAGGTCAGGCTACAGGTTACAGTATGTCTTTATTAACAGTCTGGGGTGTGAGGGGTAGAGCTGCAACAAGTCAGCGATGCTATCCACTAACAGAGTAATCAACAACTTTTCTAAGCAATTTAAGACTGAAAAAAAGGTTTTGGGAATGATTTGGGAGGATTTTCTTCCCCCCTCTCTGGGTTTTCTTAGGAGTAGTTCCTCAGCTGATGTGCGGGCATATAAGGCAGGGGTGTCCGTTCTACATAACTTTACTGCACTTTACTTTCCTGCCGCTTTGTGCATGAAATGTGCTTTATAAATAAAGATTGACTGATTGATTGATTGATGATTTACACAATTTCTCTTTATTTCTTCTGTGTCAGCTGTTGTGTATGGTGATTATTGTGAATACTATGAATGTGATGCTCTCGTATCGTTTCTGACTGTTGTACATAACAACCATTCATGGGTAAATAAAGTACTTTTTTTCTGGTTCTTTAGTCTGTGCTGAGGTGAGGAGAAAAAGTGTTGGAAGAATACTTTCACGTGTTTTGCATCGTTCCGTAAACCAAACAACTCATTGATGGTTGAAGTTGCCGCTGGGCGCAGCAGTGGCAGACCTGGTTGTTCATGGCCATGTTGACGTTGATGTTGTTCCTGGGAGTGGCCAGGAGCGGACTGCTGTCCAGCGCCAGCTGCTTCAGACGAGCTGCAGCGTCTGGGAGGAGGACACCACATCAGTCTGCAGCCCGCACAGAAAAAACATCTGCACGGGGTTCGGCTTTGTTTTTTTGTGTTTTTTTCTTTCCCCTCGTGCAATAAAAATACACACATTGTTTAGCTGTTATTTAAAAACCTGAATAACACAATCACATAGGGGGGCTGAGTGAAGCTAAATGAGACAATTGCTGGAAATGACCGTTTTCTGAATGCTGTTAAAATGTCACTAGGCTGCATTATCCTGCTCAGGCGTTTTTAGATGCACTGAAAGCATCAGCGCGACCCTAAAACAAGCTCTGAGCTCTGAGCGGCTCGGGACGCTCACCGCTCAGGCTGAGGGCATCCTCCCCGGAGGCGGCGGCCGTGGCGTAGGCGCTGCTGGGCCCGGCCTCGTCCGGCGCCGTGGCAACGGCCGCGGGCCTGAGGACGTCGTCGATGCACGTCTCCATCAGGTCGGCCACGGCGGGCATGCTGGGAGCACAGAGAGAGAGCGCCACGGTTAGGACTGTGTCACAACAGGATCACACTCTGCTAAGTGTGCAACTTACCTGTGGAGTCCATGAGATATTAAATGATGGCAACGCTGGGCCATGATGGTATACAAGATGACATGTTTCAATAACAGCCCTTTTATAAGCAAGAGAATGAAAATAAAACTAGTGATAAATGAACATTTTAGGCTGCATCATGACATATTGTCATTTTTGTGGAGGAGCATGTGTATTAGAGATAATAACTTCACTCTAACGCCCCGGGCAAAAGCACATGGTGTTATTTATGGATGCCTGCGTTGATCTGCTGAGTGCAGGCATACATCCACTGTCGCTGTGGGTGCTGCCTGTCTGAGGAGGGAAGCCCTAAAATACATCAACCCTCCACAAAACCTCTGCTAGAAACAAGATTCAGCCAATGGAAACACTTTGTCCTAGCAAGCAATAACATTTCTGGGAAATAATGTCATGTAATATCCTCTGAATGTGAAGCGACCTGGAGCAAAAACCTTTGATATGAGAACTTTTTTTTTAGAGAGAGAAGCTCTTCCAGCAGCAAGTAATCGCCTCATATTACAGTAGCCTGAGGCCACAGAGGGACATGTCAAGTATATATTACTATAGGCTGCTAGAGCAAAACACACAAGAGAACAATGCTTCGCCCCCAAGGACTCGCAGACTGAGGAACCTAGAAAACACCCTCCATTTGTGGAGCAAGGAGGCAGCGTAAAGGTGTATCCTACCTTTGTGTGGGCAATAAACACAAGTGGAACAAAGGAAGACAACAAACACGCCAAGGACACACGGTCGCTTCCCAACCAAACACTTAACAACCATTATGAGCTCAGCTGTCTCATCTGGTGCCTGTGCTGCCCCATTGTTAAGAACAGGACAGAATAAAGATCCATTTAAATGAAAAAAACATGTGGAAAACCTGAGAAATCTGCTGTCAGGTCTGCAAGTAAAGCAGAAAGTGCCTTTACATGAAGACTGATGTATGCTCATGAGGAGTTCGGACTTCCTCTTTTTTTCTTTTTAACAATATTACAACCCAAAACAGTAGCGTGATCAAAGCAGTCATGGAAGATGATACACAGAGCTTCACGATGCTTGACATTAACAGTTAATCCTGTCTTTATTCTCTGGAATGGCATTCAGGATGTACATGTATATGTATATATATATATATATATATATATATATATATATATATATATATATATATATATATATATATATATAGAACCTTTGGTCATGTATGTTGTAAACAATAAACTACACCATAATATAACAAAATCATCTTCATTGGTAGAGCTGTGCAAGAAAAAAAACAGTCTTACAGTGAAATATAATTAGAGTCATTCCATAGCAGCCCTCCTGAATGGGCCTAGAGTGCACTAAAACAGACATTCAGTTCTGATTCATGGTAAAACATCTCACTTAAATTATGCTTGTTTGATTTATTGCATGCAGTTGGATAAGAAGGATAGTGTCGGTTTACTCTTGACATACGAGGTCCAAGAGATGTGTGTAACATTGTTAACTCTAGGGCTGTTTACATGACAATGATTTTCAGGTGAAAATGAAAAGGTTTGCCATCGCAACAATGTGGAAACAGGGATAAATCAAGTTTTGTGACTGCAACAGTGCCACCTACTGGCCTGGCGTACACACTGCAGTGGTTCAGGTGTTTCCGACAGTCTCGAGTGCGAGGAGATCGTTTGCAAAACGGATCGAAACACAACACTGTCATGTAAACGAGGCCTTAAACCAACAGAAGTTTACAAAAAATACATCTCGCAAACTTAAGTCCAGAATGCAACTCTTCACTCTCGTTTCTATCTTTGGTGCTGGACAACCTCAGACAGTTGACCTCCTTACCCAGCTACCCTTCTAAAGCCAGCAGCAGATCCATGAAATGTGAAGGCCAGATTAAATTAAACAGATAAATCACGGTTTTCATACATATAAAAATAATTTGACCAAATTCAACAATGTCTGAGACATTATGATAAAAACGAGTGAAAGAGGGAGAGAGACAGAGAGAGAGAATGACAATGGGAAGAGAAGAGGACTTAGTGAAAAGCTTTTGGAGACTGTAACTTATTGTGTCCTTGCAGGATGGAGAGTGGAGGTGAATTCCTAAGCCTCGCACAGATACCATCGCAGCCCAGCTGGTTTCACTGCGAGGTTACGAGTGAAGGGCACAGGAAGGAGGAGGAGAGGCAGAACAAGGCACACAGAGTGTAACAAAACCGGAGCACGGGTCCAGGAATGTGGAGGAGGAAAACACTGAGTATTGGCTGTAACCGCACTCAATAGGTTGATGTAAGAAGAAGTTTCGATTGGTTAAAGAGGTCCTTTCATTTGACGCCATCACGACCCACAAATACTGCCTTTCTCTTGTGGGTGAGACACTGCTGAGGCATTCCCGTTCAATTAGTGTGCCGTCCACGTCCCTCCAGCTTAGAGCCCCGAAACCGATGACAGTTCCTCGGATGTGTCCCAACTCCCTGCTAGGAGCTCTGATGAAACATGAGTAGGAAGCATGGAGGAGGGAGGAGGGTGGAGGAGGAGGAGGAGGAGACCTGAGGAGAACAAGGTGGAGGATGTGGGCACGTAAAGACACGCGGAGTGAGTGAGACAGGGAGAGAGAGAGCGATATGGAGGACTGTAATCAAATGAATGAGGGAGGGAGAGATAAGAAGAGGCTACTGTAAAACAAGAGGAAAGAAAAGGGAGGGAATCTGAAGCAGACGAGTCTGAGAGAGAAGGAGCTGGATTTGTTGCGACAGGACTCGTTGCGTAAGCCCCTGTCATGCATCTAGCTCTGTGCTCGCGTGTGTGAGAACCCGGCTTCTTCTGGGACGCTCCCTTTCACTTTGTCACACTACATCATTTGTCCATTTTAAACTGCGGCGGAAAACAAAAAAAAAAAAAGCAGGGCTGATCATCATAACAGACACTGTATTTTAGTGCACTTAAAACAGCATGAATAAGTGAAAAGCGCGGCCTGGCGTGCTCCAGGTCGAGCCGGCGTCGGGGTCGTTAATGTGCCTGTGTGCGTGCCGGGACGAGTGTTGTGACACGGACGCTTGAGCTGAGCGGAGCGGACTGGCCCGTCTCTGGAGCGCGGCTGACCCCGCTCTGCACCTGCAGTGCGGCTGGGGCCTGACGGCTGATGTCAAATCCAGCGCTGCTATGTGTTCGAGCTGTGGCGGCGGCCACAGCCCCGCGCCCTGATGAGCTGTGACAGCTCCGCTGGGGGCGGGGGAGCCCGGGGAGGCACGGGCCTCCTCGCTGCCACCGGGCTGTGGGATGGAGGCTGGTGATGTTCTGGCGGCAGGTGAACTTGCTTTGACCCGCTACTATAGTTTCTATAGTCGTTCTTGTTGCAGAGGGAGGATTATGTGCTGTGCTGCTGCAGCCGTGTGCAGCTCTGGGGTCAGATTAAGGGAACTAGTTCTGCCTCGACTTTTATCATTATTAGTATTCACGTATTGTTATTTCTTGCTCTATTGTGAATGCGATGTCCTTTTGTGTAACTTTTGGCTGTTGGACAGGGATAGAGTTCTTGTCTTGATACGTGAACACTTTAACCTAATTGTTCTCATTAATTTGATGTTTCTGAATTGTCTTACTGCTATTCTATTTTTATTGTGAGTTTCATAGTTTTATAGTAATACCTCATAAAACTGCATTCAATACTTAATATATGTAATACTTTTTAGAGGGCCTGCAGAAACCTAATCTATAGTTAATCGACTCTTTGTAAATAATCAGTATATAGGCCTCTCCGGTTCGTGTCCTGATGTCTTTCCTAAGCGCAAGTGAGGTTTTTTTTGTCCGTGAACTCCAGTTTCGTCCCGCGGTCCGAAAACATGCATTACGGTCGATTGGAGACCCCTGCAATAGCGAGCGGGTAAGATAATGGATGGATTTGTTATCATTGTGTGTCAAAAGTCCATTAGAGATGAAGATGGACTTGTCATATCACCGGGAGAACAGCTGAGGGCTTTAGTGCTCCATGTGAAAACCAACAGAGGCTTTCCACTAAAAAGCAGGGGAGTTTGCTCGGGGGGAGAAAGGGGGGTAAGCACCAGGGATTAGCGTGAGGTATTAATGATACAGCATCCTTGTCATGTCCACTCTGCTTGGCTGTCACGGCTTGACAACGTAAACAAGAATTCAGAGGTCTTCCCAAGCTAATATTCTGTGCTGATAAAAAACGGAGGAGTGGAAAAACAACTGGACAACCACAGAGTGGGGAGGCTAACACCTGGTGTCAGAGACACGTGGAAAGCAACCATGTCAAGACCTGGTGGTTAATGGACTAAACTTTAAAATCTGACACGTCTTGTTTTTAAAGAGGTCAAAGGGACCAGATGTGGACATGTGGATAGAGCTGTAGAAGAAACAACCTGTCCAGATTGGATCTAACCATCATAAGACATGGACATGACTTTCCACTCGTCCAGCTTTAATTCAATTTCAATCAAACTTGGCTTTATTTTAATTGCCAATTCATAATGTTTCTCAAAACACCAGAATCTTTATTAAACTTTAATAAATGAAGCGCTCAACAAATCCCACATATGAGCAAGCTCCCCCTTCCCCCCCAACACTGGGCTGAATTTACAAATTCTTCAAGATAACAACCAAAATCATACTAGTGTCTGCAGCCAGCAGAGTTAGACAGGATGGGTTAAGGCAGTGGCCACTTGCTTCAATTATTCAAAGAGTCTTAAATGCACTAAAATCTGAGACTTACTGGGGAGAAAAGACCATTTGAGAATATTGGGTGTATGATATAAAAGGAATATCGGCCCTTTTCTGCAAAGCTTACAATTTTATGCGTGACGAAATTTGATAAAAGGATGATTGAGTGTAATTAGTGTGACAGGTCATCACAGTGTGGCACAATCCAAAGTCATGTCAGTGCATCCTGTTTTAGAGGAAAGTGCACAAAAGGAGGCCCCTTCGATAGGGGAGGAATGACGGGCAATCCTCTTACTGCATCTGACCAGAAATGTAGAGTTATAGAAACAGGATCAGGCTGAGCGGTAAATCTGAATGAGCCTCGTTTCCAAGAAACTGGAGCAGACAGCTCAGAATATGGCACAACAGGCCACTCACCTCTCAACAATCTGGACCTGCCTTTGGTATTATGTTGTCTTAACTATCCAAAAAAGTGTATGAGCTAGAACCGCGTGACGGTTTAGTGGACTAAAAAGAGTTATTAGAGTCGGAGGAGGCTCATAGGACGCACAGCACGACGTTAGATGACTGAAAAGACACCAACAAAAACCAGAGAAGCCAAACGCACCCAAATCAACACACCATGTCCCACCGATTAGGTTTGGCGCTTCATGCTGATCAAAAGTGGACAGACGGCAACAATCACAGGAGACGATTCCATCGCATGAACACTCGTTCCCAAAGCCAAAAACATAAAAAAGTTAAAAAAACAAATAAAAAAACAGCACAGAAAAGCCCCACAATACACAGCACTTGATTGGTTAAAAGCCGGACTGATGCCAAGATTCAGCGATGGTTTGGTACCTACCTGACCCGGCCTCCCAGACCACTATGTCGTCAGTACATGTTAATACTGGAACACACAGGGGAACACTGCAGGTTTATAACGTGTGTGTGTGTGTGTTCATTTACACAAATTAAAAAGCCCTAAAGGGTTCAGTTATACACATTGTTTAGAGGTAGTAGTCAAAAAAATATGATCCAAGACAGAAAACAAAAAAAACCCTTTAAAAATGTAAAAAAAAAAAAAAAAAAAAGTTACTTATTTGAAGTCAAATGAGAATTTTAGGCATTAATCAGCATATCTATCGTTTCTGTGTCTACTGCATATTCTCTAGTAGCGTATTTTTTTGTCTCTTTTGTCTGACTCTTCCAGCTGTTCAAATATCCCACAGCTGCATTATTATTGTGCTGTGGTATGTGCTGCAGGCATGCAGACTCATACAGGACATAGCTTTCACTCTCTGTCTCAGGTCATGTGTCTGAACACCTTCACGGATACATTAGTAGTATATGCCAACACTTGATACATTCTTATATGAAAAAAAGAGCTTGAATATGTCATTGTGAAGCATGGAAGCTTGGACAATATGGCAATATACATGAAAATGCACAAAAAAACGCCTCTGCTTTCCATCCAGCCTAACTGGCTGACATACAGCCAGTCAAGGTCACTGGATAAGCTATATTAGGCCATTCTCACAGCATTAAACTCAAAAAACATAGCTTGATACAAACCTACTGATGCCAGCACCCAAAATTGTATAAAACACCATTGTATGCACCTTTAAAATGCTCATGCATCCCTTGCTGGAAACGTGCTGATGCTTTGCAGGACTGAAGCAGATAGTAAGAGGTTTCTAGACTCAGTTACCAACCTTCTCTTTTCTCCTCCAGGGCTCCTGGGCAGAGCCTCGATCTCCATCGGCCCACAGGCAGCTGCAGCCACTGGGCTGACCACAGGCATGGCTGTCCACGCACCTCGACTAGAAGAAACCTGAAAGGTGGACCAACAGAGGAAGGTAAAACACCACTTGGTTGGTCTTCCATCTGTGGTTGATTTGTAATACTGAGCCGTGTTGCTCCTCACCTTGTCTTTGCTCGAGCTGACTCCATTGCCTGAGGAAAGAACCCTGAGGAAAGAAATTATTTAAGATTGTATTCCAAGAACAAATGCTTCAATTGTTAATTCTCGACATGGGTTCACATACTGTAAATAACTGAGCTCTTAAATACATAATAAACCAGGGTCTTATACAATTGCCAATCAATGAATTTGTGTGGTATCCTGGGGGCAATGCAGGCAAACAATGTGGCTTAATTTGTGGCATTAGGTTTCCATTACGTGCTCTTTGTTTTGTTCACCGGGTTATTCATGTGCCAATTTCCAAATCCCCATCGATGTTGCTTCATCTTTTTAAAATAGATGACAAGTGACAGCAGTGTTTGTCATCACCAGGCCTCGAGTCAACTGGTCCCATGACAGCTTACAACTACCATTGACATCATGTCTTTGGCCCACACACACACATTCCTATAACAAAAGGCTACCTCCATAACAAGATTATAGTCAAGGCTTCTGAATGAATTAAGAGGAAGTGAGAGTGCCTGACTGACAGCAACATACAAATAATCATATAATTGAGGCATTTTCAGTGCAAATCTTCCAAGGCAAATAACAGATGATAGAAGATGATTAACAGGTTATGGTATAAAGCAGGTAAGATAATGACTAGAGCTCTCATATGATGATGTGATGGCTTATGCAGCCAGGCAGCCACAAAATTTAAGTTGGACAACAAGAGGAAGATAGATAAAAAAAATTAAAAATTACTACTACTACTACTACTACTACTACCAGTACTACCTCTTCTACACCAGCTGTTTGGAACCCACAATCAGGGTTGCCATGGTGATGGCAGCAGAGTGAGAGCAGAGTGGCTCTGCGGTCACGATCATTGGACGACAACTGATCATAAACTAATAAAAACCTTGGAAAGGTGAAACAACACGTCAATAGAAGGGACTTTTTTCTACAATTTAAAGTTTGAACGGCTTCTTTTGGTGCAGGCCAACCCGAGCTTTACATGTTTGAAACAGTCCAACAATTTGTCAGTTTGCCAGTTCTACAGTTGTTGTCAGTTGGACCAAACCACCATGAGTCACTGGGGGGGTGTTCCAATTTTACAAACATTGAAACACATGTTTTTGCATCTAATATAATAATGAATTAATTTCAATGCATTCAATTACCTCATTCTAATGCTTAGACTGTTATGGATGTTGTGGGGAACAACTCAATGTTTTCCCAGGTTGGTTTTCCCCGAATCCCGCCCCCCCTGCACCCTAATCTTATCAGACCATGACAGAAATCACATAGTTTCAATCTCAGTGTACTTACTCCTGGGGATGCAATTGTCCTGTGAAACACACAAAGAACAAAGAGTCAGTGTTAGGTTCACGTCCTAAGACACTAATAGAATACCTTTGTGTTCTGCACACTTTGCACATCCTGTTGTTGTTTGGAAGTTGTACTATCTAGTATCTGGTTGTCCTATCCATTTTACTGCACATCTCTCTTCAGCTTTCAAGCTATTTTCTCAGGGCTGAGGGGAATGGAATTTCAAACTCTGTATCAGCACATACTGAAAATAAAGTGACTTTGAATCCCAATCTTTGAACATTTACTGAGAGTGTAAGCACTGACTGAACAGGATATTGTGATCCTCTTGGGGCTGGGGGATCCTTACCTCGGTTCTGCATGGTTCTCCTGGAGTACCGTCGACTGGGCCTCCTCTCGAAGGACGCTGACCGCCGGGCTTTGTTGGCCTTGGTTGTCTGATACTCCGTCTTTCCACTGTTCAAACAAACAAAGACATCTAAGTGTTTTATCACTCTAAAACAACTGTAATCTTGATTTTAAAAAAATAACCAATCAGATACAAAGATTAATTTCCAAACGCTTCTCGGGTTAATCTCTTAGTCCGCGAAAACAAAAAGTGCTCAGCGTTGACCCTTGCTGAACTCGGGATCCATCCAAGCGATAACCTTCTATTACCAACAAACCCTGCAACCTCTGTGTTAAACCAACATCACTGCCAGTGCTTATCCAACTGGGTAATGTTTAAACACACACGCTGGCTAGGCCGGTATGTGGACGCCGGGCGCCCGTCTTGCACCACTGGAAGCATCTGTACGTGTGCACATGTGACCCTTCCTGTATGTACAGTGAGCGATAGTGTGCGTCAACCTGGGATTATCTCTGTGAGTGGTCCAAACACACATTTGTAAAGCAGAAACTGCTTGACAACTTGTAAGCCTGGTGCATTTGGTCCAAGCCCGGAGCATCCTTAAAACGCCATCCGTTACCTGTATCTGAAGCGTGATCCCATGCGTATGAACCCGGAGCGTGCAGAGTTCTTCTGTACGGGGCCTCTCAGCCTAAAGAAAGCGTGATGTTCCACGGCACATTTCCACAGGTGCTTGCAGGCCTTGGGGTGGTCCATCCTGAAGACGAAGGTGTGCTCCTGCTCTTTGCCCTGAGGCAGAAGAGAGGAAAGTTAGGAGGGTTAAAGTCTCCGGACTTGGCAGACATTGCACAGTCATTTCAAAGTCCTTCACTCCGAGCCAGAATATTTTTCATAAAACAAAGCTCATGGGCTAGTTTTTCTTTTTTTTTTTTGCTTGTGGCAGGAGAATGATTTGCGAGGAATGAATGGCTGCTACAGTGTGTGCAGATGCTGCCTCATTAATCCGATTCTCGTTGTGGCCTAGATGAAAGCCTGCCTGACACCACGGCCGGCTGAAAAACTAGCGCTGGAGCCATTCCAGTGTCACAGTCACATTCTTTGGGCTTCTTTCCTTTGTTTCTATCTTGTTATTGGATTTTTTTTTTTTTTTTTTATAAATGGGTGGAGGTCTTACATTCCTCACATGCACCAAAAGGCAGATATCAAAAACACACATCCAGCCCCCTAGAAGACCTTCACTATCACACTTGAACCTGTGAAAACAAACGAGCCAAGATTCAACGGTTGGATCTCTTCACTTTCAGGCAGTGGGATCTCCTCGACCAACCAGAGTCGTATGGGAACGGATATATCAAATACCTCAGTGGATAAATGGTAACAATGATAAATGATAAAACCTGTTGATTGATGAGCTGAACTTAACACCTGTTGTTCGAGGCTCTTTCAGTATTTCTATTGTAAAGGTCCAACAAAGTGCTACTTGCAATGGTTGCAATACTTGCAACGAACCATAATTCTCGTAAATTCTTGTACCACAAGACTTGTTTCTGTGGTTTTATTGGATTTTTTAAAAAGAAATTAGTAAATAACCTGCAATCTTACTCGTAGCAAACTGGTCATGTCACCATCCCCTCTCATCTCATCCCCTCTCTTTGCCGGTAATAAATACATGTGAAAAAAGTATTTCCCTTCCCCTTTTGGGATACATTTCTCCACAGACATCTGAAAAACCACCTAATGAGAACATAAACATGAAAAAACTAAACTCACGTGTTTCTATAACCAGTTTTCTATTGCAGTATTTAGGTTGTGCACATGTCTAGGGGGCAATTGAAAACATATCTACTGTCTACCAAATGGATAAAGAATGGAGAATAAACAGTAAATCCCTGTGTACAGTATATAACTGTTTAGGGCAGAGGGGAGGGGATGACAGTGTTTTTGTGTGTGTGTGTGTGTGTGTGTGTGTGTGTGTGTGTGTGTGTGTGTGTGTGTGTAGGAGAATGGTGCATACCAGGAATACCAGAGGGGGTGGGCGTCTTTATTAACCTCACTCACAGACCTCCAGGATGGACATAAACAGACTCATATGCACTGGCCTCTGGGAAGTACAACACTAAGTCCTGTTTCATTTTGACTTGGAAGCTGCCTCCATTTGGGGCTTGGGCCACGCTTCAAACGAGGGGTTTAGGAGGAACTTTTCATAAAAATTACTTTAATCATTTAATTTTAATACAAAAAAATTTGTGTTTCCTGTCAGCAAATAGTAGTTACAATGGTGTTTTTCCATTTCACAGTCTGAAGCAATTGTTTATCTTAGTTAATATAGTTAATATTGTGCTATTTACACCTCATTATGGTGAGGTATTAAAAAAAACGTGAGCACTTTTTGCACAAACCAGTTTTGCACAACAACATTATTGTTTTTGCAGAAATTGTGTTTCTGGAACACAGGGCACAGGTTTTATTTCTTAACCACTTTTTGCAAAGTAAATGGAGTCCAGTGTGACCAGACTGAAGCTGATACCCTGCAAAATGCACGGCTGTGGTCAGCCGAGGCTGGTATTTGGACCTGATCACTGATTTACTGCTATCAAGGAGGATTACTGCAGCAGATGAATGCATGTTTTACATTGTCAACATTCCACTGTTAGGAGAGTGTGTGTATGGGTGTGTGAGAGTGTGTGTGTGTGTGTGAGTGTGTGTGTTCACCTGTTCATCATCCTCCACTACCACCAGCGTCAGCTTATTCTTCTTGAAGTCCAGACAAGTGATCTTGGGCCTTGAGTTAAAAAAGAAAGAAAGAAATGAATGTTACAAGCACATCTGATGTGTATGCATAAAAACCTGAATAAAGAAAACTCATATAATACAGGTTATTGAGCATACCAGAAGAAGAGGCCGATCTTGGTTTGACCTTCAAACACCAGGACCCCAGTGGGCGTCAAACCCAGACTGTACTCATTTCCATCCCTTGCCTGCAGACCAGGCATGGAGAGAGAGGCAGACACAACATGACTCTCGCACGTGTCCACTTGCACTTACTCTTCACACGTGCTTGAAGAGAATGAGTGCGTCACTTACCTTGACCATGTGCATGTCAACTCCATACATTTCCAGCCACTTGGCTTTGTTCAGGTAGTTGATTTCAGCCTGGGCTGGAGTCTGACCTCTGAGGAAGAGTGGGAGAAAGGAGAAAATGGGCTGATCAAAATAAGATGCTTTTTCATGAACTTGTTAATCCTCCTGCTACGCCAACACAGTATACAGACAAACTGCAATATTTTGCACTATTTTGAGAGCCTGTATGTCACTCAAGGACATATCATTGATGCATGCGGAGATCATATTTGATGCAAATGAGACCAGCTAAGAGATCTATTTAGCCATATACTCATGCCAATGTATTGCTCAAAAGAATGTGTTTGTGCATGACTACAGAAATATTTAGAGGTCATTGCACTTACTGAAAATATAATGTTCTTACCGGCATTCCTTCCATGCGTTAAATATTGCCAGCTCCACCTCCTCGGTCTGGTCCGGGATGAAGCGAAACTCAGTCACCAGGTCCACATTGTGGTCCAGCGGGTCACAATCACCTAGTTCAGCTGGGAGGACACAGACACACAGACAGACACAGACTTATCATGAGACTGTCAGGTGGATCAAAGGAACCATCCCTGGTCTACATCTCCAAACACAAGAGTTGCAGACTTCATCAAAAGTTAGAGACAAAAAAGTTGTAGCAGGATGAAAAGGGGAAAAAAGCAAAAGAAAGTATATATTTTGAGCTGTTGAAAGCCAGACAAAAGAAGAAGCCTGTACAGGCCAGGCAGGCTCTGATCACATTCAGCGGAGTGGACAGGAGAAACTGGGACTTGACTGCTCGCTGCCTGGTCCAGCTGTGAGCGTGGCCGCAGGATACGGAGCAGAAGAAAAAGATAATCTCATCCTCTTCCAGACCCCACTAAATGTCAGTGGAGCAACAAAATAATGCTGAAAGAGGGGAAATAGAGAGAGCGAGCTCCGCTAAAGAAAAGGAGAGAAGACAGAGAGGGTGCTGGATTAGGGGGCCTCCGAAGAGGAAAGAACACTAATGAGCTGGCATTTACCCTGAAGTAACTCTGTGTGTGTGTGCCCATGGGTTTGTGCACGCAATCCTATTTCATAAACATCTCTAATGACTCAATCTTTGTTTCTCTGAAGCAGCTCTTTCAACTGCTCTGACCATTTCAGACGATTACAAGCGGTAAATGGCTTCCTAAGGTAGAGGATGAAGAGGAGGAGCGACTTATTGGACTGTTTCTCTTCATCCAAATACATTTTATTTTAAACAATGGGAAGAAGAAAAAGAAAATCACCTGACCTCGAAATGAGGCCAGACTGTCCCTGTCTTCCGCTGCCTGACTGAAAGTTGAACAAAACTGCAGAGAAGCGACGGAAATGGAGCGGAGATGTAGTAGAATCATGAACTACAAATGAAAATGCATGTGGTTGTCTTTAGTTTATTCAAATATGCAGCAATTTCTTTTTAATGTACTCAGAGGCTCAGTGGCTATCCCCCTTGATGTAGTCTGGGAAAGAAGAAAGAAAGAAAGAAAAAAAAAAGAGGAAATCACATCTCAAGTCACATGTGTCGGTGCTCATTCTTGTCCGGTTACGCTCAGCGACCTTCATGCGCCTGCGTTTCCACGGCAACCACGTGGCTGCGAGCATCGCTCAAAAGGACACCACGATTCACAAAAACAGCCGTGACCGACTGGCAAAGATCAAGGAAAAGTTTCCTTTTTTTTTTCCAGGAACTTTTCTACTGAGGGATCCGCTCTCGTACAGCTGAGTCTCCTCCTCCGTCTATACATACAGAACCATGTTGTTTGTCATGGACTGGTCATGTGACCCTTTACAACATGTCCATAAAAATCTGAACACTTTTGTATACACTTCTATCTACCTCGAGAGAGCATAATAGCAATATCTGAGTGGCTTTCAGGCATCTCCATTACCAGTTTTGCATGTCTGGCTGGGACTTTACGAGTTCACTGGTTGCAGAGCAAGTGCATGGGACTGGGAGGAATGGTTTCCAGGCATGTGGGCAGGCAGTGACAGATTTAAGGTATCAGGATGAATAAAACTTTTCTCTTTGAAAGGGGCTCCTTGGTGAGCATGGGAGTGGACCACAAACAAACAGCCTACTTATCCTACACAGGCTTTTAGGGGTGGGAAGGGGGGGGGGCATTAGACATATGGTGCAGTGAGTATGTAATAGAGGTGACCCCAGGCTCCCGATCCAGACCGGGACAGAGACGTTCTTCTCAAAGTTTCTTCTTACCCTGTAGCGAGAAGGCGGCCAACTCCACCGCTGTTTCAAATGGACACTCGAGCCTAAAATAAAACAAACACAACTATCAAAAACTGGAAGACAAACAACACCAAAAGAGACCGCTCTTGTTTGTATTGACTTCTAATTGTATAATATTCATCTAATCAATGCAAAAAAGAAGGTTCCTCTGTGGTAAAGAGTGGTACTTTATATCCCCAGTCCACTTCCCAGCTACTGTTAATAACTCTGTTCACTAGCATGTAATCCTGTAAGCCTCTTACAGCGACATGGCTATGACAACCAACACAAACGGATTCATACTCAAAGGGATAAACGGGCGAGGAATGGCACCGTGGTAGGACATCCCGGTCAGTGTAACGTTTGTCATGGGGAACAGAAAGGTCAAAGAACCAGAATGCCGAATTAGAGGAAACACAGTAATCGGGCTTAATGGCTCCTGAGGGGCCTGTAGACTAGACCAGTGATCGGTGGTCGATACCTGACTGGGAGGAGAAGATACGAGGATTAGGGTCTGGAGCTGGTTTTATTTTCAGGACTGGTACCATTAACCAAAAATATGTGACTGATAAACCACAGCCACGTCTCTTTACTGTTAATATTTACCATCTGTCCGACTTTCCCTCCCTCTCTCTCAGCACTGATTGGAGTGATGAAAAGGTCTGTGTGGACTATTTTGTTACGATGGATAGAAAGCTACTCACTTGCCACTGAGGATGTCTTGTTTTAACTGCAACACAAACAGATATCTAAAAGGAGGAAGAAAACACTGTTTAATAAAGCATTGAAAAGTCGAGCAAATATTTGTTTTTCAAGATTCAAGAAGTTTCGTTCTCCTGACTGCCACCAACACAAAACACACACAATAAACACAAACCAAATAAGGATATAAACACCCTAAGATCAGGTAAGTGTATGAGAGAAATCAACTTTTTAAAAATGTTTTTTACTGTTCAAGCAAATGACCTGGTGAGCTCTTCGTGCAGGTTGTTCGGTTCCGACGAGTAAAACTTTACTCTCATGTGAAGGCAGTATGGTGGGCCGACTGGAGACAGGGAGAGATGTGACCGCTGGATAAATATTTAACACTCGTATGAAGCAATAAGGAGAATGGTTGAGTGGAAATCCTTTAGGTGTAAATATCCACGTCTTAGGAGGAGGCGTGGAGAGATGACGGGCCAGATGGACGCTGTCTGTTTACTTACTTTTCACTTGCTTTTTGATGCTTTTCGTGACATCGAGCCAGTGCTGAAATGACACCAGGGGGAAAACAATCATCAACACACCAAACTGAAACCTTGGGATTCAGAGGCTGGCGGCACCTGCTTTTAATCTGCTTTACAAAGACGAGGAAATATGGATGGAAAAAAAAAGGACCCGAGTGGACGTTTGAGATAAGGGGGGAGCTGAACGGTCCTTTGTCAGGACGGAGACACACAGTAAAATCAGTGATCTGCTCCGTGCTGTAATTCTTCTGGGAAGTTCAGGCTCTATGAGGCATGAAAAATGTCATGGAGGAGTGGTGGGATGCGCGTGTGTGTGTGTGTGTGTGTGTGTGTGTGTGTGTGTGTGTGTGTGTGTGTGTTAGAGAGAGAGAGAGATAACAGAGCGACTCGCAGTCCTCTCTCATTCACCAGCCTCCTCTCCCCCACATTCCTTATCCCAGCCCTCCCTCTTCCTCCTCCTCCTGCTCCCCCTCTCTCCCAGCTCTTTTGAGTATCCACCTCCACCCTCTCCTCTGTGGCCCTCCCTTCACTTCCATCTCTCCCACTCCCACTCCACGGCCTTCACAAGCCATCAGGGTGAAGGGACAGGGTCATAGGCGGACCCATGACTTAGAGAGGGAAGCACAGCCTGACTCCCCGGAGCCGACAAAAGGTCCCAGAACCAATCCCTTTACCCATTCACTGGACTGGAGAGTGAGAGAGAGAGAGTGTGTGTGTGTGTGTGTATGTGTGTGAGAGTGAGAGAATAGTGACTGACTGAACTCTGAGGTCTGACTGAGAAGCAGCAGAGGGAACGATCTGAAAAGTGAACTGTGGACGTGATGCGTCTACAAAAGTAACAACTGGAGAAAACAGGAAACCAGGAGGATTGTGAAGGTGACACAGTAGTTTGGTGGATAGCACCTCAGAGCAAGAAGCTCCACTGGTTCAAATCCCAGTTGGTCCAAAACCAAAACCATGCATGTCGATGTTGAGTGGAGACTATAAATTACCCCTAGGTGTGAGTGTGAGAGTGAATGTATCCTGTAAGTAACTGGGACTGTGGACAGGTAGGATATTGGATATATAGATGGATGGATAGGTGGACAGATGATGGATGATATATGGATGGATGAACAGATGAGTGGATGTATAGGTGGATAGAGAGACAGACAGATGGAGGAGCGGAACTCGTACCGGCACTTGTGCTGAGTCCATGAAGCGCAGTCCAAAGTAGTCTTTCTCTACCACGTCCAGATGGTACATGATCTGGTCAAACAGCTCCTCGCCTTTGGCTTTTTTCTAAACAGACACACACACAATAAATACATTCAATATTCCCAACGACAATGCATGGCACGAAAATGTTTATCGACATGAGATAAGGAACCAAAGGTAGGTCTCAGAACCGGTAACACACATAAATTACACATATAAATACACTGTACTGTGTGTTCTAATGTGCTACTAGATTCTGTAACCTCTCCAGTACTTGAGAATGTCAGTACGTCTGAGTCAGGTTGCAACATCTCGTTTCATTATCACTGTAAAGGCTTGTTTATAAAATTCCCTTATTAGTTTCCCACGTCCAGTGTGAGGTCTGACTCGCACTGGACGTTACTCTCAATTCATAAACAACTCAAAAAAACCGACCTAACAAGTCTCACTTCATTCATTCTGTTCAGTTTCCACCAGAGATAACTGACAACCAAAAGCACAAACCGTTTCCTCCTTTGAGCTCGCTTTCTGGCTTCAACTGTGCATAATTTATGCTTCATGGTCAAGCGTGCTCCCAGTCTGAACGACTGTATGTTACCCAGTCTAACCAGGCCGTACCAGTTACTGCCCAGGACTGGGAGATCCCCCTCTCACATGTGCACTCGCTCTCTCTCTCTTACTCACTCACTCTCTCTCACACACACACACACACACACACACACACACACACACACACACACACACACACACACGCACGGATCCAACTTCAAAACCCCACGGTGAGGCACAGCGGCGGGGTTGCCGTGGTAACGGGGGCTGAAGTGCCCCCAGACGGCGAGGAGCTGAGCGAGGGGACGTGGAGTGGCTGCACGGGTCATGTGACCGTCCGGCTCTGGGAGGCAGAGACGCACGGTTTGAGAAGAGTTTGGCCTGCAGCTGCCTTTCTTTGCTTTTGGGGGGGGGGGGGCTCCCTAAAATCTTTTCATATCTCACTTTCGTTTTAAGCAAGAAGAACCTAAAAGTGTGCCGGGAGGGAAGTCACAACAACAACAACACTGGTGTTTGTCGTCTCTTGTAGCCACTTGTGCCTCTGCCACAGTATGTATTAAAGTGACAAATGAAGTTCTTTGAATGGAAATGAAATGAATTGATGGGGGTTTAGGGATGTTTTTGCAGCCCCATCTAACTAACCAAAGCAGCTTTGACGAGAACGATGGAGCTTTTTCTTATGTATATAAGCATGAACACGTAACAGTAAGGTTTCTTCTCAGAATCATATTAATTGCCATGTAGCTATACAACATCCAAAAAGTTACACAGCTCTGAGGAATACTTTGAAGCCTTCCTTGTGTTTGTATCCTCCCCAAAACAATATTTAATAACCGTGAAGATGGGACTTGAACCTGTGTTTTCTATTTTCAGAACTAGCTCCACCGGGTCTTAATCTTGGCTCTACTCAACAAACCAGATAAATCAGTTCCTGCCTAGAAACACAGACCGTTGGAAGGGGGAAAAGAAAGGGATGGAGGCTCTAGAAGTTTCCCTGCCTCTCTCTCTCACACACACACACACTCTCTCTCTCATACACACACGCACACACACACCCCCCTGAGAGAGCTCCTGGGCAGCTCGGGGAGGCTGGCCCCATGCTAGCTGGCATAGCTGACAAGGCATACCGCACCCCTACAGTACCCAGGGAGGGAGAGAGAGAGAGAGAGAGAGAGAGAGAGAGAGAGAGAGAGAGAGAGAGAGAGAGAGAGAGAGAGCACAAAGGACTCATTGTGTAAGTGTGTGTGTGTGTGTGTGTGTGTGCATGTGTGCTGCACCCAAGGCCTTGTTATAGTGCCTGCAAGTATTGTCTGGCTGTTTGCAGTCTTTCTGCCGGCCTGTGAGCACACTGCTCCATCTCTCAGACACTGACACACTGTTTAAATCACAGCTCAGGCCTCTGAGGTCTCATCTGAGGCAATTCACAAGTCCATTTATAGCGTTGCAGTGTTGCACTTATCGTAAAAATAAAAGGTCAGGGACCCTTGAGACTTTTAAGAAACGTTTACAGCATCGCAAAGCGGGGGGGAAATACCTTTTAACCTACAGTTTTAGGATCAGGATATTAAAGTTATGAAGTGGATCAGGTGGACAAATGTTATAGAAATTGTTTCTGAGAGAGAGGGAAGCCCAGGGTGGTGACAGTGTGGGTGGCTGTTTAGGGGGGAGAGAGAGGGAGATAAAGGGAGGAGACGGGGACGTAAATACGTCTAAAAAGGAAGGAATGCGGATCATAAGGCTGTCAGGGGAGTTGCGTGTGGACGTGGATGGTGCCGGGCGGAGGTTTCCCTAGGAGACAGCGTTGGGTGGGCTTACATACGAGGGGCACAAACACACACAGCTGGAGGCCGGCGCGGCGTGTCAATGAGCCCCTTTCACTTTCAGATGGAGGCCGTCTAATTTACGAGCACCTTTTTCTGAAAGGAAAAACAAACTGCGGCGTCAGGGCCTGAAGAGGATGAAGGGTGAGGGATGGGGGGTTTCTGTCTGCTATACACTGTCTAATAGATAAGACAATTGCTTCTCCAGGATTCTCAGAGAGGTTTTCTACACCCTGAGCTGTGGTTTAAGCAAAGACAGGCTGAAAGCGTACGGCATGTTTTTTAGACTTTCTCTTACTCTTTAACTGACTAATGAGTCTGGCTCAGATGGGATGAAGCTGTAACGTCTCCCTACGAACCTGTTCCTACCGGGTTGTCCCACTCCCAGAAGACAGAACAAAACCCTGCTGAAGTCATTCACACTTAGCACGTGAAGAACAAAGCATTTTGAAGAGTGTACAAAGTAAACGAGAAGTTTAAAAGGCGACCTCGAGTGGTTTATCCTCAATCTCAGGTGTTGACATAGAAGCTATAAAATTCCTCCGGCTCAGGTGAACGATCACATGACATTTTACCAGAAACAGCAACTTCACATGTTCCTATGGATTTGTTAATTTAGGGACCTGATTGGAGGCAGGTACACTAGGTGTAGGGTGAAATAGTTAAGGTCTCACTCTGTCTCCGTTCAGATTTTCAAACTTCTGGTATCGCTGAAACTTAGACATGAATACGGGCACAATGATGTTTTTGGACATGCTTGGACATATTTAGAGTGAAATAGAATAGTACTGATTATTTATTCATCCAACAATGGGAAAATTTCAAGAAAGTGGGTGTAGAGAGGTTTCTCATTCTAGTTCCTCTTTTTATCTATGCTAGATGGTTGGATTTGATGATATGGTGGCATCATCCAGTGCAATAAGACTTTAATGCCACAGACAGGACGGTCCCATAAGGGGTGGAAAGGAAAGGTTCAGACATCTGGGAGAGGCTCAGAGTAGAGCTGCTGCTCCTCTGCACTGAGGGGTGAGTCGGGCTGTCTGAAGATGTTTTCCAGGAATATACGTTCAGGAAGAGACCCAGAGATGACCCAGGACACACTGGAGAGATTACATCTCCTCTCAGAGGAGCTGGTGGGAGTGGCTGCACCCAGATTAATGGTGGATAATGGAACTGAGCAGAACAACATGTGAGTTATTCCTAAGTTTGGGTTTACTTCCAGGGGTCAAAAGCACTGCGGTCAGTCTCTCTTCAAAGTCCCTCACATTGAAGCTCCAGTCTGACACAGCTGCTTCAGAGAAATGCTACCAGCTGACCAGATGAACGCAAATTCACAACTATTAACTTCCTCCTGGCCACTGGTTCCTCTCCTCTTGCACCAGTCTAGTTTAGCCGCAATAAACAGATTTACAGCAAAAACAGTGTGTGTCTACTTCTTCCTCTAACAAATACAACTTCATAATCTGTAATAACGAGTCGTAATCCTTTCTTCGCGTCCTCTCTGTTTTGCTTCCTCCACATGCTGACAACGTGCAGTCAGAGGCGTACGGACAGAGCGCTCCTGGCTGCTGTGCTTTTGCGCTATCACTTGGAGATAGTCGAATGATAAGACCGAGCGGTCTGCACCTACGTCTGGGGGAGGGGGAGGACCAAAAAAAAGGCTCATTTTCTGCTGGAATGTATTCAGAAATCCTATTGAATTTCACCACTCCCTTCAAGCATGAAGAACAGGGGGGGGGGGGTCAATAGCAGTCAATAAAACGGGTAATTAAAGAATCAAGTGTTGTAAAAATTGAAGTGATTGTGTCCGTTTAAATACAACAGAGGGGGGAGAGAAAGAGGGTGATGACATTCCTCCAGGAGAAAGAGTGAATGAGAATATCTCAGAGTCCAACGGCTGGGAGCAGCCGGCGCGGAGCTGACGGGAAGGACTACGTGTTAATGATTGAGCAGGCAGGCGTTACAATCGGCCAGACTTGTGAAATGTGTGACATCACCTGCGAGACAAGCCGAATGAAACAAGTTCACGCTTTCTTGGTCAACGAGCCGCTAGAGGAATTCTGAGAAGTCTGCTCAATTCATTCTCAATTTATTGTGGAGACTCCACAAAACTAAAGATAAGACTATTTGAGAGTCTCCTGGACTGGTTATATGGAGGCTAGGGAGCTCTGGTTCCATCAGAAATGCCTCAGATGCTTCTTTACAAGGCCAACCAGTCATTCCCATCAACGATCATATGACCTTACGCTCCTTGCTTAATAACCGAGCTAAGCAACTCGTTCCTGAACTAAGTGGTGACTGGATGGATACAGCAACAGGACGCAGACAGATCCATCCTTTTACATGGAGAACAAATCAGATACTGAGGAACAACTAGTAGTGCATACACTCCAACAGAAGCTTAATAAAGCAGCTGTTTCACAGTTATATGGTCATGTTTAGTTATGTATATGAACAGAGGCAGGTATACACAAGATGTGTTCAAATTATGACACATTTTAGATGTGAATAACACAGTGACATAGTGATGACTTTGGGATTTGCCATTCATCTGGTTAAAGCTATCTTTAGCTGTGGTTATGCAATAAAACAAAGGGGAAAGTGTTTTTTTTTTTCATCCTGGTTCCTCTTTCTATGTATGCCAGACGGCTAGATTTGATGATACGGTTGAATCATTCGGGACAGCAAGACACCAGACTGGCCTCAGTGGGAGCGCCAAAGACGGGACGGTCACATGAGGGGAAAAATCCCAATGCTCACATTGTTGCTTCAAAAGCTACAAACACCAAACTGTCACAAAACCAAACCCTGTGTATTTCCCACATTACAAACAGGTGTGATTTTTTTAAAAATGACATGGTGAAACAAAGACAACAAATGAGTGCAATAAAAAGAGGGGAACGAAAAGAGGAGAAGAGAGTGACGTAAAGCTCTGTGTCCACTCGGTGACAAGCCTGACATGTCATGTGACGCTGTCATGTGATTGTGAGAGAGGATCATGGAATTACAGGTGATCAGCCACACACCCACCACCCACCCACACACACACACACACAGAAGCTTAACCAGACTGCTCTATTGACACAGCCACACAATAGGCACTCGTACTCTCTTGCCCATCCAATTTGCCTATAAACACGGTTGGCTATCGTTGACGCCCACTTGGCAGCCATTTGTCAGGAACTATAATCCATTTGCGAGGTATTAAGTGTCCTCTTAACTACACCACACACCAATATGCAGACTTGGGAGGACCACAGTAACATCCACCACAAGGCACACACAGCCATCTTTATAAAAAAACAAAACAAAGAAAGAAAAATCACAGATCTTCCAGTCTAGGCCTATAAATGTAATTATGCAAATGGACTTCAGTTTTACAACATATCTAAAGAATCGCCTGTGGAGCTAAAGGGTGGAAAAACAAACTGAGAAGCACCCAAAAAGTCTACATTTTCCTGTTCTAAAGCCTCACATTTTTATGTCATTTACACAATTTTGAATTTTTTTAAAAAGTTACACTATATGCTGATGATGCTGTTTTGCCTGACTCTTTCTGCAAAGATGCGATAGATAGATAGATAGATAGATAGATAGATAGATAGATAGATAGATAGATAGATAGATAGATAGATAGATAGATAGATAGATAGATAGATAGATAGATAGATAGATAGATAGATAGATAGATAGATAGATAGATAGATAGATAGATAGACTGATCCCTCTGGGAAGTAAAAGTTGTACAACAACTTTTTAACAGTGTTTAACAGTCCAACTCGCAAGTCAGATGCAGAAAAAAGTTCAAAAACTGACCGGCAGGTCCACGCTGACGTCCGTCCCGTCCAGTAAGGACACGCGGCAGGTGATGATGGACTTGGCGTCCCCGGCGGCGGGGATGTGCGTGGTGGCACGCTGGGCCTCCCTCAACCGGGACTTCTCAGCGTGTTTCCGGATGGAGCGTCGCCCCAGCGTCCTGCGCAGGAAACTCAGCATGGTGGGCTTTTTTGAGGGAGGGTTACACTACCACACCTGCGGGACAGGAGGTCAAACAGTGAGTCGTCCATCTCATATCTGGAAAGATATCGACCTGTATAATTATTATTATACTCCCCAGGTTTCTCGCGATCACCCGCCTGTTTAAGGAAAGGTTGGTCGAAACCAAACGAGAAGCAGTGTGTTTTCAAGCATTACAAACTATACGTGTGTGACTCTTGTCACAGGAGTGGGCAGGAACATAGCTTTCTAAGTCGTAGGCTAGTACTGTACCTATTTCAATACATTACTGGTTACATGGTCAGCCCTTTCTGTGAGGCGTCTGCATGTTGTCCCAAAAATGTACGTTAGTTTTAAGTTGATTGGAGACTCTAAGTTGCCTCAAGCTGTGAGTGTGTGAGTGAATGGTGTGTGTGTGTGTGTGTGTTTGCATTCCCTGCCTTCACCCTATGAGCCCTAGAAATAAGCTCCAGCAGAACCAGTGGTCACAGTCAATGATATACTGCCTCCGGAAATGGTCAGCCACACCAGACAACAACCTGGCAAAATGGCCACAACTTCAGTCCCTTTTTCTGACAGAGTTCTTCAAACTCTGCTGTAAAATGTTATAGGCAATGATCAAGAAATCTTAAGTTTTCCAGTACTGTATGTTGCTAACACACTACGAGATCTATCAGAATATGTTGTACACAACCTTCGAGGGGGCATGTATTTTATTATCTGTCCTGGTATACAGTTTAATAGGGAGGCTCCCAAGACATTAACAAGCATTAAGTTATGTTAACTAAATAGCGACATACTTATGGAGTATAACTCCTTGAAGGATCTAGAAAGCCTTTCTGTAGACACAACTACATATATGTCGATATTTATACTCTTCATTTCTATATACTATCTGTCCATCCTCTATCCATGCATCCATGTTTAAACTACGTCCGGAAACCAGAAGTCAAAATCAATATGAAAAAAACTCTTAAAACCCTCAAAATAATAATTCATAATACGCGGCCACCAAATAATACAACCAATCATCGGTTCGCAGTCATGCTAAAGGCAAATAGAGCTCAAATCGAGACGTTTAATAGGGAATCTCACCACTTGTTTAATGAGTTTGATACGGTTAGCATCCGCCACCGTATTTCGACCTTAGAGGTGCGTACACCTGCTCGCTATTTACGACTCCAGATTGGAGACTAGATAGATAAAAACCGCTTTACAACACTTGAACTGATGTTGGTAAAACAAACGAGTAAATAAGATGATCCTTTCTGTGGTCCAGGCCCTGGAGATACCTGGTAAACGGCAAAATCAACAGGTGTGCGCTTGTTTTTGACACCGTCGAAGAACCGTTAGCAGCGAACGCACGCAGAGCGGTTGACTCCGCCCGTACAAGCGCGTGCGGGTGACTAAAACAAACGCCCCCATACACTTGTGGCTCGGTGCAGAGTCTGGGATGAAGGATACTCACAGAAACCTCCTCCTCGCTTGGATTCACGGTGAAAGCACGTCCGCCTGCATTGTAAGAGGACTAAACGACGACCGTGTACACTCCCATAGCTCGCATCTGGTGCTTTTTATCCTCCCCAAGTTTGTGTCTTCTTGGCTTCTCTCCACCGGGATGATTCTCTCTCCCAACAAAAAGTAGGAGGCGAAGCTGCCCTCCGGATGTGACGTCAGGATTAATCCCTAACAAAAACTCAATTAGCATTTTTAAAGGGACAGGACTCCATTCACCCAGAGAGTTTATGCTTTCGAAGTTTTTACGTACCTGTAACTCCACTATTGCCCGATACAACTATTTTACAGTTAGAAATACGTTTACAGAAATGTTTTTATATAAGGCTAGGGACAAGAAGACCGAAAGTTATCATATTAAATGAATGTGTCAGAAATCATATTCTAATAACATATTTTTCAGGATATCAAGGTTGCGAGAGTTGGAAAAGTGGTCGTTTATTTTCTGGATTTAATGCCGTGCGTTGTAGGCAATCACTGTTTTGACAGCAGCACCCCCTGGTGGAGACCCGAGGGAATACTGTTTATAAACCAGAGACAAACAGACCGATGTGGTTCATTCAGGGTTTAAAGGTCATCCATCCATCATCTTACCGGCTTTGAACCTGACAGCGTCCTGGGGGTCTGCTGGAATCTCCAGTTCATATAGTTGACAAAGGCAGATAAAACAACCTGGAGAGGTTGCCAGTCCGTTGAAATGTACTCACTCTCACATCTAGGGGCAATTTGGAGCCTCTAAACCACCATAAACACTCATGTTTTTGGACTCCTTATAGGAAGGCCCTCAGAACAACCTGGACCCAAACCAGGAAACTTCTCGGACCTTCTGAACACTATTCACCAAACAGCCATGTGACTGAAAAGGTCAGGTAATCTTTTAAAGGATAGATGTGTGATATCAGGAGTGTTTGCAACCTTCTTCCATCTTCCTCCAACTTTCTCAGACATATTTGTTATTGTTTAAAGCCCCTCATTGTTTCCAGTGGGTGCAAAGCTTTGCTGATAATAAATCCCGTGATTGGGTCTTCATAGGTGTTGCTGTGCATGGAAATTAGCTATATTTTTGTCATATTTTTTGCCTGCATGCAAATTGAGGTGGATGGAGCAGCATGTGAAATAGTGTTCTGCCAAACAATACCACTTTCTGATTTCTCTTACTGCAGTAAACCCTTTTATTTAATCCAGTAAATATGCTTTGTTGAATATTTGTCAGCCTACAGTAATTACTAACAGACCTAAAAATGGAATAGATTAATGTTGGGCTCTGGGTTGATAATATTAGGTGTGATTAGGTACCATAATCTACTGAATCATTAAATATGAACGCATTAGATATTTAGAGGTGGCTTTGCTCAAGAAGATGGAGAACCTATCCATGAATTTCCAGCCTTTACTGAAAACTTTAGTAATTTATTTTCAAGATTTAGCAGTTTTGATCTAAAAAATTTGATCCAAGAAAAGAAAATGATTCTGGTCAAGGTCTTCAGCACTGTTGCCGCATTTTGTCGTGTGCTCGCTCCAACATTGCCAAACCTCACTTTTACAGTGTGGAAAAGCAAGGTGACCTGAAGCCATGTGTCCATGCTTTGACAGACAAGCTTTAATTGTTCACAATCAAGCTTATAGACATGTCCAAAGCACCGTAAAACCACGATACCAGAAAGAAACAAGCAACTGAGGACAAAGGTTTTTTTTTTTTATAACACAGGTAGGAGTTAACCAAGGGTATGATACGGTAAAACATTTCTCATTATTTTGTGTTTCATTATATATACACTCGCCGTTATAGATTATGTTTCAAATAAAAACAAAAGGTTGGAAATAGCAGTCGTGAAATACACACCATTTGTGTCACATTTGAGTTCATCCAAAAAAAAAAGGAAGAAGAAAAAAAAAGTCAAAAATAAAATAAAAACAAAATCTTTCTGCTCACAAATGATTTTCCCTTTTATTTTAAAGATTTTTTTTCATATACAACATTGTATTTACACGGTCTAATATTATTTACACAAAATTAACAAGTGGCACTGTGTAGTTAGGAGTTCTTTTCTTTTTTCTTGTTCCCTACTGGTCTTATTTTTCAAACAAAAAAATAAAAATAAAAATGACAAATTCAAAAAAAAAAAGAACTTATTTCAACAATGCTTTATGTCTCCAACTTTTTTTTTTTTTCAGTAGCACTACCTGCCACTCAGCCTTCTACAAAGTGCTGTCCTTTCCCTACCCGACTAGAGCTGTTTGTCGTCTTTTACAAAAATACTACTAACCCGAGCCCCTCCCTGTTGTCTGGTCCCCTCCACGAAAAAAAATAAAAAAAGAGGAAAAATAACAACATCCCACCTTTGATCAGTACCCTAAAAACGCACAGACAGTACCAATAATCATGTGTCAACAACAAAACGAACACAGACAGCTCATTGGTGGACACTTTTGTGCAGATGGAAACTCAATTCGCATCGTCTCGCTCCTGAGGGGGCCACGTTATCGTTTCCAAGTTTGACGAGTGGTTGAGACCAGGGCGTATTCAGACCTGCCGCACGTTCGCTTTGCTCCAGGTGAGGGGGGGGGGGGGGGGGCAAAACTGTAGAAAGCGCCGCGTATCGAACAAATTGTAAACAAATTTCCGGGCTAACTTTTCTCGAGCTGCTCGCCTTACGCGGTCGGAGAAGGAGTTTGACAAACGCGGAGGTGGTGGAACGCACCAGAGTTCACGCGAAAATGAACAAAATATCCACAGAACACCACAGGCAGCTCCTCGGTAACCATGGCGACAGCTTCTAGCCACGCCCCTCCCCCCCAGGATTCCACATGACCTCACTCAGGCTCCTGATTGGTCGCCCAGCACCATTCTACGAGATTTCGCCTCTAGTTAGCTACGTCTACGAATCGTTTTCCAGTCACTTTGTCGTTACAGTACAAACGAATCACTCCGGGGCTCGACTGAAAGTAATCTCAATGGCCGACCTTTTGGGCTTTGGGCCAGGTCTGAATCCGCCCTCACAACGACGCCTCTTTACAGGAAGTACCTCAGCGTTTATTAACCTAACTTAACTTTGGAGGTGATTTGATGCCCTGGTAAGAAGCTGCAGGGTGTGGGAGGGGTTAGGAGATCTGAAGATCCAAACCAGTTATTCAGCAGAATCATTCACTGGTTATGTACAGCTTCGTGCCCACCCCCCCCCCCCCCCTCCACTCGGATGCGGCTCATGTTTTTTTGTTTTATTTTTTTCTCCCGTTCAGATGTTTCGTTCCGCCTCGAGGCCGTGCAGAGAGAGTGGGATCCGTGTACAGTGATCCAAAACGAGAGGCATCTGGGGAGGAACAATGAGGAGAATGGACCGGCGGATGCTGCGTGGGCTTCTCCTGAAAAGTGACTGATGTTGCCTGAGAGAAGGATTTAGGCAGATTTCTGGGAAAGGGGCCGCAAAAAAAAAAAAAAAAAAAAGAGAGAGAAGAGAGAGAAAGCTGTTTCCGGGCTCTTCTTGATCCCACCTCTCCGTGTGGCAGATGTATGACTCAGCTGTTTTTGGGAGGTATGTTTCACAGGGAAAGATTCAGACTAAAAACAAAAAAAAAACTCTGAGAGGGCTCTATCTGCGTTTTGTCAGAAAAAAAAAAGATAAAAACAAAAAACTTGAAAACTTGAGATCAGGTTTTTTTTTTTTTTTTAGATCAGGTTTGTGACTTCACGGCACAAACCCTTCATTCCAGTTTACGGACAAGCAGGCTTAGACCAGACAGCTAACAAACTACAATGTTAGAGAGTGGAGGAGGGAGAGGTAAAGAGGAAAAAAAAAGACTGTAATCTGAGAACACACACACACACACACACACACACACACACACACACACACACATAATCACACCCATACCGTCTCTCACACACTCACAGCAGTAGGTTTTTGTTTTTATTCCAGCAGAATCCATGGAAGAGCCGATGACAGCAGATACTGAAGCAGCCGATAAGAAAAAAATAGATATCTCGAGTTATGAGGAGGCTTCACTTCATTCCATAACAACTGCAGCTCCAATTGTACCGATAAAAAAAAGAGAAGAAACCTGATGCTTGGTCGCTTTTGTGTATTCAGGGGGGTAAAAAAAAAGTTGATTATCACACATCTCAGGCTTAAAATTAGTACCGTTTGGGTAAAATCAATTAAAACTAGTAACGTATTGGTTGAATCTACAGAGAGAGAGGAAGAGAGAGAGAAACGAAGAAGCGAAGGTGTCCTCTGCACCACGCTCAAGGATTCAAAGAGTTAACTTCATCACAACTTGTTTTCATTCAAAGAGAGAGAGAGGGGGGGGTTAAAAA
>CM055202.1:7946946-8066946 GCA_029224185.1 Karalla daura
AGAGAGAGAGAGAGAGAGAGAGAGAGGGATGGAGAGAACAACCACACAACTGAGAGAAAGTGAGAGGAAGACAGAGAGTCAAAGAGACAGACAGGGAGAGAGGGAGGGAGAGAGAGAGAGAGAGAGCTGGCAGGGAGAAAGAGAAAAAGAGTGATTGACGATGCGGTTGTGTGAGACAAACGCTCTTTGTGTGGATCTTCATCAGTCGGGCAGCACCAGTGACTGAAATAGTGTCTGTGTGCGTGAGAGCGAGTAAAGGAGAGAGGAGAGGAGAGAGGAGAGGAGAGAGATGCTGTGATAGAGTGAGAGAGCAAGAGCAAGAGAGAGAGGCAGAGGCAGAGACAGAGATGCTCTGATAAGTTTTCCTACTGTAAAGTGTGACTGGGGACTGTACTACTGGACAAACTGTGTGTGTGTGTGTGTGTGTGTGTGTGTGTGTGTGTGTGTGTGTGTGTGTGTGTGTGTGTGTGTGTGTGTGTGTGTGGTGTGTGTGCGTGGCAGGTGACCCATTTGCTCATTTCCCTCTCTTATTTTTCCTTTCCGTCCCCAGGAAACAGCTGAATGCGCTACGTGTCCGCGTTTGTGTTAGAGGAATGATGGAAATGCAGGAATGTGTGAGGCAGCCTGTCCAGACAGGAAGAGGGAACGATGTGAGGGAGGGAGGCATTTACCTCCACACACACACACACACACACACACACACACACACACACACACACCACACAGGCAGAGTACAAAACACCTCCCAGCAGCAGGTACAGAAAGGTGCCACAGTCTTAATATCAACTTACGTATGAATACAAAACATTATGTGCGATCCTTGACACCGTTTATCAAACAGAGCCAGATCGGGACGATCTTTTCGTTGCATTTCTTCATTTCGCTCGTCTATTTGCCGACACATTCATGTGAAATCAGTACGTCTATGTTCAACCTCTATACGTCTGCAGTAGTTGAACACAGGCCTTTCCTGAAAAGAGAGTTTAATCTACCTGTTTCAATCTTCTTAAGCTGCTTTTATTGTTTATTGTTATGGTTATTTATCATGCACTGAACCCTAACCAAAGAATCTGAGCGCAGGTGTCTGTGTGTGTGTGTGAGGTGTGTTACACCTCATAACAGATGCCATTTTTTCTGTTCTGTGGTTTTTACCACTGCTCATACTTCAGATGAGGTGATCAGGCAAAACGTCTTCGAAAATCTAAAAGAAGTCCGGTTACTTTGAATATCATCACCTAAAACCTACTTATTATGCCACTATATGTGTATTCTGTGACAAAACGTTTCCCTTTGTAATCCTCTCTTGGAGCAACATTTCCAAAGATGACAACAAAGCTTTCCAATTCCAACTTTTATCTGTCATATGCAGGAATCCATCCTCTCAACCATCTCCTCAGGTTTACTTGGACTGATGAGTAAACATTAGCCATGGGTACTGAGTTACTGCGTTACCATGGCAACAACCCGGCCCAACTTTGTTTTCATAGGGTATCCCCTGGTTTTTCTTACTCTTCATCATCTTACCTGCTTAGTACACAATGGTGTCGCACCATTGCTGTATGTGTAGCATCTTCAGTAAAGTCAGACAGTAAAGGCTTTCTTTTTTTTATTTTCCATCTATCACAAAGCTGGTATTTGTAACCAGGGACTGGTGCTGAAACGGCTTAAATCTCCGAGATCCGTTTTCTAGCTCTTCTCTCGGCTTTCTATCACAGCGGGAATAAATATCTGGAGATTGATCCGGAACATTGTGACCGAACGACCCCCCAAAACGGCTACTAGATGGACCTCTCGGTCACGTTTTGTCTCTACTCAAAAGCCCTTAGGGATTAAGGGGTTTAGAGATTAAAATCCTCTCTTTGGGCTTGATCTAAAAAAACAATATCTTTATTAATGACTGCAGACAAAGAGGGGGGGGAGAGAGGGAGAGAGAGAGAGAGAATCTCACATTCCTCCACATGTCTGGATGGAGACGGTGCTAAGAAAGCTCCCCCAGCCACACCCATGCAGCAGCAACACACACACATCTATGTGACGAGACGCTCTCCATCCCCCCCCCCCCCCCCCCCCCCCCCCCCCCCCCCCCCCCCCAAACACAAATATGTCTCGCTCGTACGTGTAATTAAAATCAAAGCCGTTCTTCTCGCTGCTCTATACTTTTCTCTCTCCGCCCCGCCCGAGCACGGAGGTCGCAGCGAAAACACCTCCTGGGAACAAAAGCATCACCTCCACGTTCACGTTGCTCGGGAGGCTCGTCTCGTTGCGTCAGAGATTAGCCGAATTAGACCTGGAGGGAGACGACGATGGCGAGAGACGAGGCTGTATTCACATCCTGATACACCCTGATACAAAAAAATAGAAAAACTCTGTTCAACGTTTGTTTTTTTTGGCAGTTTATTGGCAGCTCAAAGCGTGATGAAAGTTTTCATGGCGGCACCCCAGCTCCTCCTTTCACATGTCATAGTCGTCCTGTTTCTGGATAGTTTTCCCCTCATTCAGAAGGTCATTTTCTTTTATTTTATTATTTATAATCCTCTCCGCTCCTTGCTCGTATCGACTCATTCTGGGAGGGCTCCTTGATTACCGGCAGCCCTCTCACGCTGGGCCCGGGTGTTTATGTGTCCTGTCGTGGTTACCATGGTAACCGCTGCCCATCACGTTTCCTCTGAATGAAGCCCAACTCTGACCCCCCCCCCTCACTTTTGTCTTCTGGAGAGGTGGGTCAGGAGTAGGGCGGAGCTTCCCCCCCCCCCCTAATTTCTTGTCATCTAACTTTTAGCTTTTTACACTTTCACACCAGCTTTTATGGCATCTCTGGGTTCCCGCTCTTTCACTGTCAAAGTCATTTTTCAGGGCTTTTCCGGGACATTTTCGGGTGATGGCAGACAAAGTTGAGACACCATGCACTAACACATCCTCCCCCGTGTTTTGGAGAGGAGCCATTTTTCCCCCTTCACATTTTGACCATTTACCCAGATGTGTATTCCTCTCCCACCCCCAGATGTCTGATTTTAAAGATGTGCAGTCTGTGGCTATAACTTATCTGTGAAATAATCTCTAACTTGGTTAGAAATTGACTACACGGTTTACTCACTGGGTAGCAAGAAGCAGAAAGAAGAGAAACTGTTGACTGAAACAGCGCAAGTTCTGTTTCTCTAGTTTCACTAAAACTGGGGAGAAATGTTAAGACCGAAATAGGAGAAACCAAGAGTTTGTTGTCCTGCTGTCCCAATAACTACAGACTACGGTTGGGTCAAAATCAAGAAAAAAGTGGATAGAGGGGGAAATAATGAGAGGGAGAAACAAAGCCATTAAAATAATTTAGAGAAACAATTGTAATGAGAAACCAAGATGGAGGAAGTACAGGATGAGAACACTTGGACCAAGGACTGACCCCCTGGAGTCCCCCCAATTATCAGAAAGGCAAATATATGCAAAAAAAAAGGATCTAGACAAACTATGTAACTATTTAGTTGTGCTAAAGGGGACCTAGAGTGGTTAAATGAAGTATTTATCCTTATTTGTTCTGTCTATGGAACACTATGGCTGATATCACAGGTTTTCATGTGGTTATCGTTTCAGCCCTCAGACTTCCTATCTACAAGATCATCAATACGATGTCTCTTGTCCCCCCTCTCCCCTCCCCTGCCCTCCCCACTCCTCCTGGTTCCCATGACAGTAAGCGACTGCTTGTGGATTTTGCCTCTGCGCTAAAATCAAGGCCAGTCGGCAGGGAGAGGATCAATAGAAGTATTGTTGCTCTGAGGATGGCTTGTCTTTCCAGGAAGTTAGCGCTGCTGCAGGGTCCTGATCAATGACACTGACAGAGAGACTGACAGAGGCCAAGTCATTCATGAGGCAGAGGGGGGGGGGGGGTCTGAGGCAGGAGGCTGGGAGGGAGAGAAATGGCCAGGGCGAAATGTAAAGATAACGGGAGGGAATAAAACAATCCTCGATTCACTAATCTTTATGTTGAGAAATTATGACCCCATTTGCTTAGTTTTCCATTCATACACTGAGGAAAAACACGATTTTTATTGACTATTATTTCAGGGGGGAGAGTATTTTTTTCCCCTCACCAACATCTTGTTCATCAGGCCATGTTTGTTTACTCATGTTTGATAAAGAGTTTATAGCAGCTCAGCCCTAATCTTGCATGTATTTAGGTGACACTAATCTGAACCGAACAGACTTCTCACAACGTGTGCTATTATTCTTTTAGTCGGCTTTTAAGAGAAAGTTCACATAGAAAGAGCTGGGTCACATCCACGGTCACCTGAAGTGAGCCTGAACCTTTGCCCTCTCAGACATTAAACGCTGTCACTTCCATTTATTTCACTCCATCAGACATTAGCATGACATTTTGTTGTTTGCGTTTTAGCCCAAATAGTGTTTTGGGAGCTCACAGCGACCTTTGACCAGCAAACTGTAATCAGTTTATCCTTGAATCCGAGCGGACGTGCCAGGATTTAATGAAATTCACTCCGGGGAGGAGCTCCTGATATATAATGAATGGGATGGACAGATGGACGGAGGGAGACGGACACACAATCCCGAGAAAACGTAACGCCCCCCCCCCCCCCCCCCCCCCCCCCCCCCCCCCCATCCGGCCATGGCACGCAAGGATGGAACAAATTATTTTGTTTTGATGTCGGCAATCGCTCATAACTGCCCTTGTTGATCAGGCACGCGTGCATCCCAATTTGGGCGTACGCACACTTTCCCCCACAAAACCAAGCATTTACCAAGTTGGACGGTTTGTGCAGTAAGACCAGATCTTAAAGTGACAGATCGGATCTCGTCTATAACGAATCTGTATACAGCTTTCATTCTGTTCTGGTTTTCACACCTGGATTTGCACTCGTTTCTATGTCTGTGCTTGATAAATAAGATGAGCGTATTTGTGGATTCCTCAAGTTGTAAATGCATGCACAGACATGTAGATGAACCGCACCAACACACACACACACACACACTCACATAGACTTTGACACCAACAGGATGTGATTCGTCAAAGGGCATGCTGTTGGAAGCATTGTCTTTTCTGACTCACAAAGGGAATTTCCCTACATAACTCTGATCAAACACAGGGTGACAGAGAGAGGGGGGGGTGAGAGAGAGAGAGAGAGAGAGAGAGAGAGAGAGAGAGGGAGAGAGAGAGAGAGAGAGAGAGAGAGAGAGAGACAGACAGAGAGAGGGGAAGGAAATGTCTTATCACATGCAGTGACAGACGGCAGTAATCTCAGTCACAAGCCGACTCGTCAAACACATTTTTCCTCTTTCTCACCCCCCCCCCCCCCCCCCCCCCCCCTCCCCGAGGTGTGACTGCGTGTGACCTAATGCCTGTAGACTGAGACCACTGAGATCAAACCACCGGGCCAGTAAAGGCCAGCGCTGAAACCAGTGCGAGGAAACACATTTCAACCTTTAAGGTTTCATCGAAATCGAACGACGCATGTGGAAAGGCTTTGTTTTGTTTTTCTTTTGAATGTCTGCAGACATGTCGAGGCGCACAGTGGCTTTTCCCCCACCAACTCTTAAGATAATTTGAGGTGGGCTTGAGGGGAAATTCAGAGTGGAAAGAGGAAGGGCTGGAGACATGTATGAGTGTTGTGATTTCTTGAGGTTTTGCTGGAGTTCAGGTGGGCTTGCACACATGTTCCACACCTCATGGCTTGGTACAGATTAAATTTAGGGTTTTAATGTACGTTTCGTCTTTTAATTTCCGATAGTCACGCACATTTGATGCGATTTTATTATAATCGATGCCAATAAGAAAGAAAGAATACATTTTTAGGAAGCAATTGGATTTCAATTAGGGATATGGTCCATGAGAACCTGAAAAAATGAGATTTTCAAAGTGGAAATGGGACATAATTGTATGTGAATGGATGGAAGTACATGTCTTGTTTGAGACTAATAAGGTTTTTTTTATCCTGTGGCTCTAAAAGCACATTGTCAAGACATTTCTCACTGAATTGGAAAAAGAAAAAAGTCATGTCAAAATGTCAAAAATCATCGCATTAAAAATGTGAGGATTCTAAGGCGAGGTCTGAAGCTAAATGAAGCTTCTAGACTCAAAAGTTGCGGAGGACATGAAACATAATACTCTCTGGAAACTCTGGTTACATATTTAACCTGAGAGGTGCACATCATGACTGCGGGTTTGCCCGATTCACAGCTCCCATAATGCCTCATGTCAACATCTCGCTCGAGGCACACTCGGAGATGGTATCGCGAGGTATCCGAGACACCTGAAGCCTCCTGGCACTGCAGAGACACCACACAGAGCACTGACAGTACGAGACGGGGCGGTACTTACGCTGACTTTGAAGGCCTGGACGGTGTTGTCCAGCAGCAGAACGTTGCACACAACCTGTGTGTGCTGCCTGTCTCGCTCCAGCTCCGTCGCCCGGACATTGTAGGATCTGCCAGCAGGCAAGCGGAAGCGCGCGCTCATCACGCTCCTACCAGGGTCTGCGAGAGGCAAACGTAGCAGAGAGAGAGAGGGATGATGAGTGAGGAGAACCAACAGCAGGACACAGAGAGAGATTCAGAACAGAAAACCGAGACGGATGACGGAGAAAGCACTTGGAGAGTTGTGTAAACTGGGCTGTAGCATGTATCTCTGATCTGAGGTGTCAACAAGAAAGTTTTGGGAGATAAGTTCCACTAGAAATGCGTCAATTGCAATCTTTAGTGTGGGGATATTACTAAGACTGTATCTGCAGAGCCATCTCATCATAATCACTTGTAGACTTAAGTCAGATTGGCTGTCTTGCATGCCTTTAACATGAATGATCTGGTGACTTTAGCAACTTTTTCCATGTATGTTTGAGCCAGAATCAGAGGATGAAGAGAGCATCCACTTCACTATTCACTCACTATGCACAGTCCATGTGCCTTCATTCGGTTGCATACATGAATTTAAGTGGGAAAACCAAACTATTTTGGAGGCGTCAAACTAATATTTCACCTCATCTTCAGGCCCTTCAATTTCAATGTCTGAAATGTATGTAAGACTCAGGATGGGTTACTGTTTTTATCGTAATTCAGTATAAACCCCCTTTAAAAAGAAACCAAGGGGGATAAACTAAACGGGCCGAGGATTGAACCCTGGGGTCCACCACGTGTCGGTTGTGCAGATGAGGAGTTAGGGTGAAAAAAAAGGAGGTCTACGCAGACTTTATGACCGTGTTGTCGTGTTGGAAGTAACACCTGTAAAAGCTCTGCCGGAGCACAATAGAGCGGACTAAGCCGATGCACAGTGTGACATGACGCTCTGAGACAGGGGCAGCCGCAGAGCCGGGCAAGCCTATACAAGCAGAGCAGAGGCAGCGGAGGCCGACTGCTTCATTAGAAAAGAATGTCAATGAGAAGGAGAGCTGCACGTCAGCAGCTGGAGGATGTGCACCGGGGCCGCAGCTCGAGACCCTCGCCCCTCTACGGCCCTGCATCTGTTCGGAACTGATCGGTTCTTTATCATTTCGTCAATAAACCCAAAACCGGAGCACCTCAGGTGACCGTACCGGCATCGTTTCCCAAGCCGAACAGCGGGGGCCCTGTCTGCTCATCGGCAGGAATAAACAACAAAAACTCAATCTGAGTTACAGCCCGTTAATGCCCAGGCCACGTCTGGACGCTTTCCTCGTCTTTGTCGATGGCAAACTCAATGTGTGTTACTTGAATCCACTTCTAAATGGATTATTTATATAAAAAATGAGTCTCCTAAACTCTAGAGAAGTGGTATATTTCACTACTTCACTGAGGCTGTGCTGTGATCTGCGGTAGGGATTCGTGCCATTTTCTTAACCATCTGCAAATAAACATTATACACATGCTGCAATTATTCTTTATAGCCTTTTTTAGTCTGTTTCACTTCAATTTATTCGCCTTTTATTATTGCGTAAAGCATTTTCTGCCACATCTTGAAGCCTCGTCGAGAGGTAGTCGGGCAGGGGGAAAATGAGTCGTTCTAACGCGGATCAAAACCAAAAACAAGACAAAAACTAATCTACCTCCAGAGCAATTCATTATTTACCTTTGCACCACAGCAAACTATTAACCTACAAGCAGACAAGCTCATAAACCCGACTATTACTTGATACTAAACTAAACTGACTGCACGAAAGGTATGTCTTGGAATAGGACTGACTTATACTAATGCTTGATAAGTAAACACTGCCTGTCATTGACTGTCCACCTCACCCACAATACAACAAGCTGAGAGGCAAAGTGTTTTCGTGCCGAGGGATTTCCAGTTCTTTCTCCTACATATTTAGTCAGACAACATATGCCACTGCGGTACGATCTGCGGCCCTTCCTTTTCCGCCTCGTGCGTTTTTTATTCCTCTGTGATCTGTCTTGACAGGAGACATAATAACCCCACATGGGTCACGGCCCCGTCATCAAGAGTGGCCGTATTTGTACCGATGGCTCTGTGTGAGTGTGTGTGTGTGTGTGTGTGTGTAGTATATATGGAGGGCCCTCTGCATGTCTGAGCCGCTTGTCACTACACATCAGCACACACCCTCCATGACCACTGGCAGATGGTGTGCACACGGCGTACGAACACACACACACACACACACAGATCTATACTATACTAGAGGGCTTGGCTAACAGCGACATTACTGCAGTTTTACAGGTGGTTTTGAGATGAAGAGCTCTGTTTGTGTCATGGACTCTTAAAACTTTAAGTGGAGGAAGGGCTTCACTAAAGAAGATGTGACATAGATGCAGTAATCTGAGGTTCGATATCATGCCCGAGCCCTCTGTGAAAGGTAGAAATGCTCAGATCTACAGCTGTGCCTACTTCTATCAGCTCCATTACTTTACAATTAATTACAAGCACCTCTCCGCCTCCTGAGCCAAACGGCCGGCCGAAGCAAAAGTCAACACATTTGCAGATCTGCCGGCAAATTATTCCAACAATACTGACAAACAACTGTTGCGAATAGCAGCCTGAAATGAATAATGAAATGGCATCAAACTGGTGGGGGCCTCTGGCCTCTGAAGGCATGATGCCCCAACGTCTGCCCATCTTGGCTAACATGCTAACGTCCTCGCTTGTCTCGTTAGACAGACTCGTCCATCTAACTGGAGTCGTCTGTGAGGATCAGAGTGATAGCTCAGTCAGCTTCTCATGTAAATGACATAGCCTGAGCACCATTCAGCGCATTCACTCCAACATGCTCCGCTTCCTGGCCAGCAGGATTGTCACCACTCTGGACCCTTTGTTACGATAAGAGGAACCGTTTGGGGAAACGACGGGCAGACGTTGACTTTTGTTAGGATAACGCGATAAGGAGTTAATGGCTACACGCATACTTAGTGATCACAGGGAGCTACTGTCTATGCAGTCAGTGTTTTAAAGAAGGATAAGATAACTTTTCCCACAACGGTTCAGGAACTATTGAGAGTCCCTCTTGGTACAGAATCTAATCTATGATGTCACTGTGTCACTAGCTACACATATTCTCTGTACGAACATGGAGGAATGTTAATCATATTGATTTAATATCTTAGGATCTGAGGTTTTAAAGATGCTGGGGCCCGCAGGATGACTGCTAACAGGTAGCCCTCCAACCAGGCCCGATCCTGGTCACACTGAGCTTAAAAACCAGAGTGAGATCGATCTGTCCTGACTGCCAACAGAACACACACACACACACACACACACACACACACACACACTGGCCCGTCAGCTCAGGATCAGGAGCCAACGGAGCGGCGAGAGGAGCAGAGAAAGAGGGGAAAGAAGGAAGGAGCGACAGAGGGAGGTTCTCCCATCACCGGCTCACACTGTGGAGGAGCGACGGGATGCAGAGATGATGAAGTCTGACACACACACACACACACACGCAGACTCTCTCTGCAGGCTTGCTCATCCTTCCTCTACTTCTGAACATTTCTCTGCCATCCAGCTGAAGACAATTTAACAACCACATACTAGAACAGTGCTGGATTGTCTCTACGGTGTTCACCCCCCCCCCCCAATCCAAAAAAATAACCTCTGGATGTGAACTGAAATGATCAAAAACACAAAGCCTGGAAGACCACATCCTTCAGACACAAAATACAAGACAAAACAAATGTTTGTTTTTGTGAAAGCTAGAGCAAGTATGTTTTTAAACTTACATTTTGCTTCTGTTTCTTTAAAAGAAATGTATGCATAACTCATACTTTCACTCGTCTGGTCTTTAACTTTAAAGAGGATCTAGAATGGTTGAATGGAGTATTTATTCTCATCAATGTCACCAACGTAGAAGCTATGCTGCCACATCACATCATGTTGTTTCTCATTTATCAGTTTTTTAACTTCCGTTTCATCACACAAAATTGAATAAAGGATTACTTGGGGACCTGCCATGCATCTTTGACCAGGAACAGACTATTTATTCTACAAAGCTAAAGTGTGAGTGGCCTTTCATTCCAGATTGCTCTATTAAGAAACTGTCAAGAAAAGAGGAGGGACCCAGAACTGAACCCTAAGGTCCAACAAAAGCCAAGCATAAGCCAATTTACTGCCACTTAAGTAACTTCATGAAAGTGCAACAGTTGTGTACTTTTGACAATGATATTATCTTTCAGGACCTTCTGTATGTATCTGGCTGGAAATAGACTGTCGTTATTCCAAACACTTTTAAAAGCCACATTACAAAAAGTTTCCCCCTCCATTCTAGCTCCCCTTGAAGTCAGTATTTATGGCGGTATTTATTTGTCTCCATCATTTTCAGCTCTCCCCTGCTCTCCTGTCATTGTCCATTATCCTATTCCATTGGAGCGTTTTCTATTCTATTCTCAATGTTCTATAATTTTCTGCTCTGTTGTGTTTTCAGTTTTGCTCTGCTGAGCTGGACAGGGCAGCCACACTCCCCTGAGAGAAGCCTCCGGATCTCCGGAAGCACGCTAACATTATTGCTTCCTGCAGTCAGCAGAGCTTACAAACAGGCAGGAGTGTGCGAGTCACTGTGTGTACTTTACTGTGTCTGTGTGTGTGTGTGTGTGTGTGTGTGTGTGTGTGTGTGTGTGTGTGTGTGTGTGTGTGTGTGTGTGTGTGTGTGAGAGAGTTTGTCTTGACCCTAGAGCTTCCCTCAGTGGTGGGCTCCTCTGGCTCTGTCGGCTTATTGCAAACACAGACGGTCCTGGAGCCTTCCTGTCTGTACACAGGAATACACGCCCTTCATATAAACACATGCATGACACCCCCCACCCCACCCCCACCCCACCCCCCACACCAAAAACTGCAGCACATTAGCACATGTGAACAAAGACACACGAGTTACCCAACGGTAACTAACAGGTTGAATGGGGACACAGCGAAAGTTGTCTGAGCATTACCCACTGAACTCCGAGTCTCCCCCGTTACACTTCCTATTTATTCCGACAGAACAAAAGTCTTCAAAGGGAAAAAGTTGCGCCGCGCGCCTTCCCCGGCTCCGATGTGGGCCGACTGACTGAACTCCATTTGCCCTATCCATTTCTATTTATACCCCCTCAATTTCTTCAAAAGAAATGCAAACAGCCTGCTGCACATGCTATCCCCCCCCCCGCCAGTCCTTTTGTTTTGCTTTGGCACAATTGAAATAAAGACGCTGGCAGTTAGGAATCCCACAGGACTTGTACATTGCACTCGGTTTCATAATGCGTAAACTAGGCCACAGAAAAAACAGGTGGTCAATTACAGATGTGTGCCAGCGTGTGTGTGTGTGTGTGTGTGTGTGTGTGTGTGTGTGTGACTGTTTGGAGGCATCTTGTGACTGCAAGGTTTCATATAGATTATGGAGGAAAACAAGGTTAAAGGTCGCATGTTTCTCTCCATCTTCCTGTATATGTCATTGAAACAGGGAAGTGTGGCACCATCAGACCCCTGCACCAGGACACCCAGCAGGTAAGACATTTCATTTATTCAAAAACGACAAGTTAATGGCGCAAAACTCACTTTCCGTCCGCCACCTTCCCTACCTCTCCCTGAACTTTCAAAGCTGTATGCGCTTCGACCAAACTGTCTACTTGGCAGACACGTAAAAACAAAACTTTAGGTTGGGGGAGCTTTGAGAGGGTTTATAGAGGATGACTCAAGGTGGAATTTGTGAAGGTGGTGGGAGGAGATAGGGAGTTGATAGCGTTCATATTTCTGCTGTATACTTTGATGAAGTGGCTCTGGTTGTGCTAACACCCCTTTGGAGCGTAGAGATGCCGTTTGATTCCCCTAGAAGTGGTTTATTAAAGGAATCCCGGAAACCCAAACCTTCACCTTCCACCTTCTTCCTCTGCCTACAAACGAGCGCACTGTGCTCCCTTTTTTGAGCCCCGTTTCATGCCTCTGTGTGTGTGTGTAAGTGACAGATTCAGACAAAAGCATTTCCAATCTGTCTGCGTGGGGGAGGAAGAGAAGGAGGTGGGAGGCCAGGGAAGTTGCAGCTTAAGGAATGTGGGCAGCGGATGACCTCTGACCTCCTTTAGGGATAGCCATATGTGGTCCCGGCTGATGGCAAAGCCATACAGTGCTGCTAGTAATCTGAAAATCACAGAGAGGAAAGTTCGGCGTTCCTTTGGTAAACTACTTCTTGGTCGAACTAAAACACACACAAACAAAAAAAAAAACACATATCGGTGTCAAGAGGATGTGCAGAATAAATGAAAGTACCATCCACTGAACAAAAATGAACTATCAGCTAACTATCAGACAGATGAAGGAGGAAGTAATTGCAAAAAGGTATAGCACAGCAGCGCCCGCAACAGTGGTGGTTTGTGGCTAAAAAGTAGCAGGCCCAGTGCAAAAGGAAAAGTGTGCACAACGTATGTTTCAGTGCACGTATGAGTCAGAAAGGTCAAACGTGCATATCATTTAGGTGTCATTAGAATGAATCGTGCAAATATACCTCACTGGCTCCTTTTCAGTCTGAATGCAATCTGCACAAACTGCATGGCAACAGTTTGGCAAAGTTACTGGTGAATATTTGACTCCTCCTACATGGATGTGGACACGCTCCATAGTGGACACGCTCCCCAGTTACCGTGAAGTTGCTAAGCACCGTTGTTTAGCAAGGAAGCTGAACGTCACGCGATCATTTGTGTGAGTGGCAGCAGAGACAGCCAATCACTGTTAAATGTGTAACTGTGCAGAAGTGGAATGCTGTATTCCTTAAAACAGGATTGTTAAAGGGCGTAAAATAGCATCTGAGCTATTTCTCATGAAAAGCCAATGTTCCATAGTTTCTACGTTGGCACCAGAGAACAAGGATAAACACTCCAAAAGTCCCCTTTAAAAGAGGGAGCTTCCCCGCTAAGCCAAACCACAGTTGAAGTCCTCCTACTGTCTCCACAGATAACTGCCATGCAAACTCACATTGTGAAATCATCCCCCTGAGCCACTTTCACAGCTGCTTCTCGGTTCAAGTCTGAAACGCTGCACATGGGCCCTGTTCCGTTCAAGCAGTTTACAAACCACAGCTCCAGCTCCAAAAGGAGCTCGTATTGTAATTAAGTTTACTGTTGTGATTGTTATGAGAGGAGGAGCAGGAGGACTAGTCAGGTTTGTCTCAAATTCATCCACGGCTCAGTTATGAGAGTTGCAAACGTCGGCAAACCTCAGCTTGAACTTTGTCGAAGCCCTTATGGAATAAGCCGCTTCAACTGCATGAATGAAAAGGCTGAGTCAGCCTGCCTGACTCCATTGATTAGAGAAATTAGACAGTCCAACCCGTTTTATTTCTTATTTCGCCTTAATAAAGTCAGAGCCACAACACCGAACGTGGAGGAGCCTTCAACATCGACTTTGTTTTTTACTTCTATTGCATTTCCATTCAGAGCCGTCGAAGAAAGAATGAGTTCATGTGTCACTGCCAAGACTTACTGAAGGTGGCTTTAAAGCACAGGCCAAAGGAAAGTGCACTTTAATAATAGCAACTCGTGTCTTCCTCAGGAGGGGAAATCAGTATTTAAAGGGGACAAACTCTGGCATGGAAGGGGTGTTGTTTGTTTGCCTCCATGGCGAGATCCACCCACTGCTAAATCCTCACAACTTTAGCTTTGAGACTGAATAGCAGCAGAGAGATGCAGACGCATTAGCTCTGTAGCCACTGTCTCCTCGTCCACTAACAAGGTGTCATTCATGACTGCAAGGGAAGTTCACGAGGACTCACAGAGACAGTCATTAAGATGTAAACAATAACCACCACGTTTGCAATAAAAACTCCATAGTATGGCACGCATTTGTCAAACATGCAATGGAAATGCTACTCAGTCAGTCCATCCATGTGTCCTCTGAGAATCATGACTAATGTGCATTATTAACACGTTAATGGTATTTCTCTATTCTACCCCAGCTACTAGCACATTTAGTGTTTTAACCATGATCATGTTATCATGGGAGAAGTATGTTATCATACTTCTTTTTTTAAATGAAAATGGCAATACAACATGATATAAACCTATTATGAGTTTGGTTGGTAGCTAGACTACAAAGTACTACGATAAGCCTCGATATTAGAGCTTAACATCAATCCTGTGCAGAACAGCGGGCCAGATATAAAAGTAACTAAGATAAACCTGCATTTCAACACCTCTGGGCTGTGACTAACGCAATAAATCACAGCGCTATGCGGCATTAATCTGGTATCGATTACAACCCGTGCTGGAAAAGGCCAAGCAGTGAAAGAGATCAATACTCCCAGGGATGGACAAGGATACGCGTTTTAATCTAGAACAATACAGTTTAATCGCCAGCCTTACCAGTGCATCCAACCGTAGGAAATGAGTGGATTTACTACGACCCGAGAGGCTCTTTTTCCTTGAACTCCACTTTTCGTCAAAGCACATTTTTCCCCGTCTCTTCTTTTGTCTCTTCGTCTCCTCTTCCCTCCCTATCTTTAACTGTCAGCGCGGCCTGTGAGTCCATTATGCAAATTACAGTCATCAGTGCCAGAAAGCAGCCATTTACTTAGACACACACACAAACACACGCACTCACACACACACACGCACACACAGAGCCATTCATAAAACCCAACACCTGTCACAGAGATTCCCACCGAGTCAAAGATGCAGATAATGGAGGCCGACTGACACGCGCTCCCGAGCTTTAGCTTTAGCGCTCGCCTCCTGAGGATGTAGGTCACATGACCTCTCACCTGACCGCCATAATACCCAGATAATATCCGCCAATCCACAGTCCCCTCTGCCCCTCGCTCACCATCACCTCCTTCTCCTCGCCTTCTGCACATCCACTCTTGAAGAAAGACGTTCTGAAAGGACGAGGTTTACCGAGTCCTTTACGCAGAGCTGCAAAGGAACTGAGAGAGAACTACACACCCGTTTTATGTGTGTTATAACCACAGGCACATCCTTCCTGATTTCAAACTACAGGCCAGGTTCCCACGTTTTTCTCACACCGTTTTCCAGGATTCCAAGTTGCCAACACTATGACATGCTTTGTAGGAGTGTCACGTTTTCTACTATCGTTTCTTACATTTTGTCCATTTACTCCAAATTTGCCTTCACGATTGTTCCTCTCTCGCCCCCAAAAGTCTCAGTTTCAGTTCAGCTTCTAGATGAAATGAGCTTTAAATAATTTCACTCGCATCTTCCATGAGCTGGAAGCCAGTGGACTGATACTTCATGTACATTCCCTCATTTCAGCAGAAAAACTGAGGACGCTTTCCCGTAACTGCTACATGAAAACCGCAGATGACACCCCGCGCCCAGGTTCCCTCCTCAGGGTGTGTGAACACACACACACACACACACACACACACGCACACACACACACACACACACACACACATAACATATAGCACAAATGTCACCGGGGTGGCTGGCGAGCTGCTGTGCAACCATGATATCTGCTGCTGCGTTTGCCGTCTCTTCACTTCTCCATTTGCCTCCAAATTTTGCATACTTCTATTATAGTTTTCTATTCGACGGACGAGCTTGAACTGCCAGATGACGGCTGGCAATTACATTTATAAATATTTTTCAATCATTTTGAGACCCGGAAAAGAAGGCAGAGTTCGACCCACTGACACAAAAACACGGTGCAAGCCGCACCACAAAAGGTTTAGAACTCGATTAAATGTTTTTATGTTTCCGTGAATCGTCCCACAAAGCTTCACGATCTACTAAAACACGATCTACATTATTCAGAGTGGACAGATTTATTTTAAACTGCGGGGCCATTATCTTATCACCACTGCAAAGTACTAGGAAAAATTAAAGGCACTTCACATGGAAAAACAGGGCACACGCAGGAAACACAAAAGGGCTGGGACAGTGTGTTGCCTCATTTATATAACAAGAGGCCCTCTTGGACGCACACACACACACACACACACACACACACACACAGAAAATAGAGAGAGAAAACAGAGATGCAGGTTTGATTAAAGCAGCACATTCCCCCGATTTTTCCTCTTTCCTGCCGACGTCGGCACCTTTAAATGTTACCGGGGGTCGTGTTCTGAGCACGCTGCACATTTCCACCCGCATCCACCTCAGCCCGGCACATTCCTGCCTCGCCAGCAGGGAGGCCAGGTGTTCAGCTCCGCACACGCCCCGGTCCCCCGCCGCCAGGCTAGGTCAGGTTGGCGGCACGAAAACGCAGCTCCACAGCCACAGTTTACACGTCCCTGCATGGTTTACCCCTGCAGTCCAGATACGTTATTCTCTACAGAATCTGGAAATTCTTCTAAAGTTCATTCAAAACCAAGTGCTCGGTCTTGCAATTTCCCTCGTTACTGTCTTCCATGTGAAATTCTTGATACCGCTGGTCATTTATCAAACAAGACACCAACGCCACATTGCGAGTGCACGCAGATTTGGAAGACGCGTGCACGCGGGCTGAACTAGCGTGAGATTCGATCACACGCTCACGTCCAAGCTGACAGATGCCAGCGTGAGCAGGGGAAATGTGCGCACGCCAGGATCTGGGTGTACGCCCGTTTTATGCACGCTTGATAAGGGCCAAACCAAAAAACAACTGGAAGGAGTCCAGGAATATATGACAACTTTGGTAAAAAAAAGTGCATTTTTTTAAAGAGAGCGTAGGAATGAGTGCAAATATAGGTGTAAAAATCACAATGAAAAAGCTTCACACTGCAGCGTCCTGGCACGATATTCACTTGTAAAATCACATCCAAATTGATTAAGTTTGTAAGGAAAACGTGTGTACACCCAGATTCTGGCATATGCAGGCCCCATTGTGCGTTAAATCGAGAAATAATCGGGGAGAATGCAAAGATTCATCACAATTTTGATGCAAAGGTGACGATGGAGGCCCTCGTTTATCAAGCAAGAAGGAGTGCAGAGACCAGACTGGAGGAGCCGCACACTGCCCACACAGGCCTGAAAGTAGCGTACGCAAGATCTGTCTGGGGATGAGATTTGGTCTTATCGCACACTCGCATCCAAATTGATAAACGCCATAGTTTTCTGGAACAACGCACGTAACACCAAAATCCTGGCGAACATACACTTTGTAAACAAGAGCAGATGCGTGTCGGAGTGAATAATAACCGGGACGCATGAATTCACTGCAATTTTGGTGCGTAATCGCTGAGAGCAGCCCTCATTTATCAAGTATGTGTAGGAACGGGTGCGAACCCAGGTGCAACAACCATAGTGGAAATCCCATACACTGCACTGCTGGCCAACACAAAGTAGCGTACAGGAGGTCTGAGACGGCCACACTGATAAACGCTTCCTTTAAAATCAAGCGTATGTGCGACAAATTTGGGTGTACGCACGTTTGGTGAAGCAAGCAAGAGAAGCAATAATGGGTAATAATATAGTAATGGATGCCTCTACTCTGAAAGCTTTGCATGCATGTGACTGATGCAACTTTGAACCTAACTTACAAAGTGCATGTATCGTATTTTATTCTTTCTCCTGCATTGATGATGTTCAACTGAGGACAAACACAAATCTCTGAATTGATTTATTCGGTTTTGAATAAAATTGCCTCGAACATTAAAAAAAAAAAACATCTACAATTGTCATGTTATCTAGGATCGTTTCTGAAGATCGTTTCAGGGGAGAGAGCAGCGATGAGTGAGGGTGCTGTGAGGTTAAGGTTGCTCCTCTCTCTGGATCAGATTAGCATGCAGCTCCAGCCCCGTTTATACCGACAACACGCGGCTCGATTAGGGCAAAAATCAACACTCGATGATTGGGTTGTTCTGGTAATGATTGGAAGACTAAATCGCAATTGAAAATAAAATCAGATTAATCATCCGGCTTTGGTACACGCCAGTCTAATTTTGCTAGGAATAGGTGTGCACGTGTGTGTGTGTGTGTGTGTGTGTGTGTGTGTGTGTGTGTGTGTGTGTGGCGGAGGATCAATGAGCAATACGCTAATCATCCGCTCTCCATTAGAGTGAGCGCTGCATCTACGCCACACACTGTGAGGGAAGTATACGTGTGTGTTCTTTGAGCCGCTACAACTTTAGCACGTATGACTGTATACAGCAGACACAGACACACACACATTGACACACTTTATCATGAGCATCTTCATCTGAAATTGTTTATCATCTGGTTTAAATGGAAACAAGGATGTCACAATATCCGTTCTGAGGACCTGCTAATTTATTGTTTCTTGAGTAAGAGCTACATCGGCAAAGAAAGATTTGAGGTTTATTTCTGGGACAGATATCATCTGTCCATTCACCGGAAGCACAACAAAACACGCTCTGCCTCTGCTGTCTGTTTGTGCACTCCCTCTCTGTTACGTAATACAGACGCTCTATGGAAGCGTCCAGTGCCGTGTCAATGTACTTCAACTTAAGGATTTTCACATGACAAGAGTTTCCGCATTCAGGCGGTCGGCCTCTGTCGAACTAGGTCAAAGTTTAGAGCGTGAGCATCAGGGCGCGGGGCGATTTGTCTTTGAGCGGTTTGACGCTGCGAACATTAAAAATAAGAATGGAATTACACAGCGTTAAGCACTTTGATGCGGATCATGTGAAAGAAGCTCGGGGCTTTTGCCTGAACGCACCGAGGCGTTCATCTGAGGTCTTACAGTGAAAGAGGCCGCACCACCGTGACGTATGAAGCTACGCAGTGGAGACCAGTTTAGTGCTACTATTGAAAAATGGTCAACACCCTGCATCAACAACATCAAACTGGGAGGAATATGAATTGTACTTTAGGAGAGAAGCAAAAGTTTATCTCAGCCAAACTGGGACGATAGGGAGGGGCAGTGAACATATGAATATTGCATACATACCAGTCCAGTTTGAGCAGTACATGCCAACCACAAAAGACCCTAAAACCTTTTTGGATCCATCGTCCACTTGTGAAAAAGATGCTTAACACACTCTCTTTCTCTCTCTGTCACAAATGACAATGACCTTAAAAAGATGTACAAAAGTTCAAACCTGTACAGATACTGGATTTAGGTCAAGGCAGCAGAGGTTTTCTGACATAGAACCAACCACTGCATTTTATTCCATTATGTCAACAGCAGTTTAATTTACTGTATATAAATTCATTAACACACCAATCTGTGTGGCAAAAAACAGTTGGAGACGGCCGTTCTTAATCATCTTGTCCGTCTGTCACTAATTTTCCAGGTCTCCCAGTTTCCGTGGGAGCTCTGTACGTCCACTCATCTTGAGGCCCTGTCAACGATAAGACAAACTGCGAGTGTCTCTAGTCAGAGACAAAGGATAGCATGTGATTATGTCATGATGACTAGATGATTTCCTTAATCTGCCGTGCCCTCGGGATGATCCGTTATATCTATTCTTAGAAGCTATAGCTGCTCAGGCCTCGACACTCCAGCACTAAACCAATCAGAACTCGTCTCGTCAAATTTCATCTCATTCATTATCCGTCTCTGCTTACTCGTAGTCTCGGTGTGCCTGGTCTTTTTTCCTCTCGCTCTTTTGCACAGAAAACGGAATTAGACCTGACTTCCAACATGAGAGACAGGCAGCGGTGACTGTGAGGAGAGAATACGGGGAAAAGGCTTTTTAATCATCAGCCGCATAATCCTTCAGAGGCAATACTACCGTCGTTTTCCTGGAAACCTGGTCCAATAGTCGAGGTTTAACTAAAAATGTGTCCATATTATCAGTGAACCCAAAGGTCGCTCACTCAGGGACCAAGAGGAGATTGATGGATTTTATTCCCCCCTGCCACACACACACACACACACACACACACACACACACACACACACACACACACACACACACACACACACACACACACACACACACACACACACACACACACACACACACACACACACTTTTACAATGACTTTTCATTCTCTGCCACTGCTGGTGTTAGATATTCTTTCTTACGCTGCTAGAAGTAGCACAGTGACTGTTGTTCACATACAAACACTCAACATTAGAAAGAAAAAATAAAAAGGCAACCGAAACCCTCGAGAGGCAAAAGCCACAGCACAGACGCTTGCACAAATGTCTATATCAACACAAACACGCATGCTAAAACGAGTGGTTTCAGTCAAACTTAAAGCCACAGTCACACCTACAAACCTAAACGTCCAAAGACACTGTTAACATACAGAGGATACATGAAATGTGTATTAGCTATCTAGCTAAGTTTAAGTTTAGCCTTTATTGCCATATAGCGTAGTGCAGTGATACTCTTCCTTAGCATTTAACCCATCCTTTTTATAGATAGCTAGATGCTATGGAGCCAACTCACAAGCTAGATAGAAACCTAGCTACTTAGCTAGATAGATAGCTACCTAGCTAGTTGGCAAGATAAATGGTATGGAGCTAGCTAGCTTGATAGCTATGTAGCTAGATAACTAGCGCTATGTAGCTAGCTATCTAGCTATGAGTATTTTCGAATACCTGTATCTTAGCACAGGTATTTTGTTGATCCCATAGCCAGGGAAATTCATGTTTTAGAGTACAGGACCCATCAAACTGCGTGAGACAAAAAAAACAAACACCAGAAGTAGAAAATAATCACTATAAAAGCAGTACAGAGAATCTCTGTATCACTTTAAGACTGCCGAAGATCTATGTACAAAAGTAGCAACAGTGATGGTCCTTGCATGAGCTCGTCACTTTAATAAACAAATGAATAATAAATTGTTCAATTGTGTTGAGTGAATACAAATGTACATGTATAAAAAGTAGCAGTGGTAGAGTTGAATGCGTGTGTACATGTACATCCACCCATGGGCGGTACATACTGTGTTGCTTAAGGAGCCTGCTTTTTGCTGATTAAAGGATTTCTGCTCGATGCAAAATGTAGAAAGTTTTACACCGTGCCACGCCTCTCCCTCGCTCTCTTCCCCTTCCCTGCTATTTTGTGATGATCGGCGTCTACTTCAATCAGAAGTACTTCCAACACTAATCTCTCAGGAATAAAATAAGATACTCTGCTGCCGACTTCTTTCAGAAGAGCCTGAAGTTTAACACACAGTTTCTGCCGCTCTCTCTCTCTCTCTCTCTCTGCATAACACATGAAACGACAACTTTTCACAAACACTCTTTAGAAAGAATTATTAAAAATGTCTGAAAATGGAGGACACTGGGGATGATAAAATGCCACCAAAATAGCTAAAAAAAAACATTTTAGATAAATAAACAAGACAAGGACCATCATGCATTTACGCAGCTTACATTCTCTAATAATGAACTGCACAATTTCTATTTCAGCAATGCTATATTATCTTATGGCTTTGTTTCATGTTATTGCAGCTGGGAAGAAACAATTTCCATAATGGACTTTTTTTTTTTTCCCTCCCATCACATGAACCACTGTATCCACACCGAGTCAAAACCGAAATTGAAAGTGTTGTCGTTATATCGTTAAAGTTACGTGAATAATCATCTACCTTAGCAACTCTTAAATGACACCCGCCTCACATGACCAGACGCAACCTCTTTACAAACCTGCAAAAGATGCTAGCTCTGTGTCAGAAACCTCCACACACAGAAACACACAGAAAATGAACAGATCGACACTTATTGATGCCATTAATAAGGAACAGTCAATCCCTTCCCCATTGCGAAGGTGGAAGGGACGAGGGTGCAATCACGTGCTGTACCATTTTCTTGACATGAGTCTGTTCTACTGGCAATTTAAGGACAATAAAAAGAAAAAAAAAAGTGTTATAATCTGCGGTGTTGCCCTTTGTCACCCGTCACATTGAGACGTCAGACAGCGGCATGGTTTGACCTTCTAGTGCTGCGGTTCAAGCCTCGAACGTCTGTAGGCGGTGGTAGATGGTGGGGGGCGGGGACCGGTGAAATTTTGCCCACACTTATGGGGGGGTTGTGTTTTTATTTATTTATTTATCATCTGTCCTCCGAATGCTGTAGACACCAGAGCAAACGGAGTGTTAAATCAATACAATTGATATCCTCGAGGAGGATTAATTGCAAGATATACGCGTTAACTGTTGCCCCAGGGACAAGTGATGGTTTACCCGAGCGGCGTTTGAAGGCAGCGTGTAGCTCCTATAAGCATGTGTGTGTGTGTGTGTGTGTGTGTGTGTGTGGGAGAGGTGTGAGGGGATGTCTCTGTGCCGCTGGTTGTGTGAAGACGAGGGAAGATGAAGAGATGGAGGTGGGTGGAACACATTGTGGTTGGTAAACATGGCCAAAAACAGGAAAGCGTGGGCCCACCTGACAATCACCTCAGAGCCCGTACAAATGTTTCCACGCTCTAACAAAATGAGGTTTTTTCTTTCACCGCCGGAGAAAGAAACACTGAGACAGCAGATCGGTCGGTGTAAAAGCAGGTCCCCGGGTGTTCGCAGCCCGGGCCCGGATTAGCGGCGATACCGAGGCCAGAGCTGAGCCCGAACACGCACAGCCGCTACGGACGTCAGGATTTTTCAGTGACGCCCTGACACGGTAATGACGGGCTCTCTCTCAGACAACTGGAGCAGCTTAATGGCATGACACAATAAACATGCTGCAGTTTAACTATGACTCCTGCCCTGCTTTTGGATTCGTTTCGAGGTGTGTGGTAGAGATCCTATCAAAATCAAAAATGACTCTATTGCGTGTTTCCACTTGTACTAAAAACTGGGTCAGGTGTCATTAAAATAATTGCTCGAACCATATATTTAGGTCATTTTCTTTTGACCCCAACTCAATTTAAATGGTATTACTTCTAACAATTTAAAATTACAAATATAAAACAAAAGCACACACACACAAACACGTATACACTTTAAAAACAGCTTTAACCGATTTAACAGCTGACAATGAATAATAAACTGCATGTATGAAGACAATAAAAAACTTAATTATTTATTACCCTCTCGTGAAGTAATGAGGATGAGGTTAACTAAGGCTACGAGTCCGGATGAATATGTGGTGGTTTACACACTTGCTAAAAGGCACAACAGTACATTTGGATATATTATAAACCATCCGGCATTTTGTTCTAGCCATTTCCATTTCCCTGATTGCATGAACTCTGCATCATTTAGCATGTCTGCAAGTAACATACACATACGCACGTACGCACATACACACACACACACACAGCATGCTCTGTGTAGCTTCACCCAGCTACATATGTAGGTCAGTGCAGGTTGTGTGTTTGTGATAATGCTACTAAGCAGATGGCATTTCCTCTGCAGCGCTGACCTGATATACGACAACGTCAAACTGGGTTTCACAAACATGGGTTAAACAGCGCTTGATTTAGCCTGTTCTGCATTAATCTGATTTTACAAAAGAAGATTAGTGCAGACCTAAGTGAAGGCTTAAATGAACCAATGAAACAGACTCTGTTTGTGTGTAATGCTGTTATACTGGACTGCAGTGATATATAGCGTAGGGCAGAGGGTTTCATACACTATCCATTTATAGCCATTTATACCAAAGCTATTGTGTCCTTTCTATTGTGTTTAGTTCCCTCTACATCCATAATTTCCAGGACGTTTGGCAGTTGCTACAGTACGACAACACGAATACATCCTGCTCATGCTTTGGAGATGTGTCATTTCCTATAGTTGTACCTTACATTTTGTACATTTACTCGGGTTTCTTTTGTGCCACCTCAAAAGATGTGTGGTTTGTAGCTGTAGTGCATCTACGAAGCAATCTCTCAAATGCTTGAAAAATCACAATGTACGGGCCGTGCATCCCCAAATCGCCTTTAAATCACATACTTTTCCCGATTAACTCGAGTTTTCCGGGACTTTTTCTGTCATATTTCATGTTTTCCAAAACTGGGACTATTTCTCAGTAATATTCCAGGTTTGCCTGGACACTTGGGACGCATTCGGCTCTTTCACGAGCTCTCTAAGTAGCGTGAATGTTTTCACTCCTATGTAAGATGGTAAAAGCATCTGCTCAATGACTAAAAGTCGATGTAATAATGTTGTTGGCTGTGTAAACTCAACATGTTTATAAAATTAAATAATTTTGTGCTGTGTCATGTTTTATTTCAACTGAATTACCCCCTTACATAAGTCATTTTTTGCCATTAAATATTCATATTTTCTTTGGGCCACTTATTTTCCAGGTTGTCCGGGACATTCGGGAGCCATAAACATATCAGGCTATGCGTTTCTAATGTTATTTCAGATTCAGACAATGTCTGAAAGACACACTTCAGGGCTTCATTAACCGGCCCCTGTGTGGACGTCATCCAGATGTTCTCCTGCTCTTGTCATAATCCAGACTCTCTGCGAGATCGCTCTGAACGCTTTTGTTTCCTCACTTTTCTCCCCATTGTACTCGAGCACAACAGCCATTCACCAGCAACCTGCACACGCAGCACACTTTTCCAGAACGCTGTTGTGGATAAATGAAAGAGTGCTTTCGGTACAGTTATGGCGGATTATAGCGTCCTCTCAAAAAACATCAATGCTCTGTGATTGAACTCAAAGTACACACACACACACATACCGGGATATTTAGTATCTCAATAAGGGCTCGTCCTCATCTGTGGCATCTGGAATTGGGCTATTAAAACGGCCTGAGGGACAGGCTTGTAAAAGCTGAATTATCGCCACCGCTCGAACCGGTAGCTTAGCTTAGCTTAGCGTTAATCAGTTGCTAGGTTAATGCTGGAGCCAGAAATGCGCACGGCTTCTTCTTCTTCTTCTTCTACTTCTTCTTCTCGGTAGCCCTGTAATTAATGCGTCTTAGATTAAAGTGTCGGGGAAATGTCATGTATTGTGTCCTCTCGCCAAAGCGGCTTCCATTGCTGGCGTAGCGGCGGCCGTGAGTCAGCCAGAGCCGGCCCCCTGCCTCATGCTGAAATCAGAGAAACCACAAGAATGTAACAGCTTCTGTTATTATCCCTCCCCGCTGCCTCGCTGCCTGATAGCCTGGCCTAGAAAACAGCAGCAAGGCAAGGCAAGGCAAGGCGGCCTGTTCCTCTCTCTCTTTCTGTCAAACACACACTCATTCTCATGTTCTCTCTCTCTCTCACACACACACACACACACATTGAGATTCTCTCAGGGTTTTGCTGTCCATCTCCCTCTCTTTTCTCACAGCTCGCACAGATACTGTATATAAGCTCATACACAACCTTGCGCACAGGACCTGACAGTGCAAAAAGTCACATACGCTGCAATTTGTTTTTCCTACCGAGACATGAAGAAACATCTAGAGAGAGCGAGAGCGAGAAGATGAAAAAAAAAAACACTGAGCAGCTAGAGAGAACATAACCAGCCGGCAGACACGCAATAAACAGAATAACTGACAGACTGTTTCATTTATTATTCTGTGAGTCAATAACGCCCCGTTAGGATGAGTGGGAGGCCACAATATGTCACCATTTACATGACTGCGTATGTCACACTCGAAAACATCTTCATAACCCTTCTGCAACTGTGGTGGTTTAGGGGATAGCGCTGTCGTCTCACAGCTAGAACATCCCAGGTCTGAATCCCGAGTGTTTCCCTCTCACAGCTCAAAAACATGCATGTTTTAGGCTGATTGGAGACTCTTAGTTATCCATACACCCACCCCTACACTATTTGGGGACAAAGTAGGTCAAGTTATGGTGTTTATAGTTTAAGAAAACAGAGTGAAATTACCACAATATACAGGATATCTGGCGCAGCCTGTGTACTGGGAACATGCAGTACTCTATACGTTGCCCTAAGGTGTGAGAGTGTGTGTCCAGGGTGTACACTGGAGATTGGTGCGAGCACACCTCCCATAAAACACCATTATGGAAGAAGATGGATGGACGCATTAAGGTAGATAATTCGCATGTAAAAAAGGGAAGAAAGAAGAACTTTTGCCGACTACTTTAAATAAAAAATAAGCACAGATAACATGCTGAAACAGCCAGATAAAACATAGCATTTCCACAGAATAATGTGCTAAACTTCATTCAGTTTTCCTGTGCGATTGTCAGTGATTCAACCTTTACTGGAATGAGATCCTTGAGTGAAAATGAAAATGTGTAAATTTGCATGAGTTAAGTTTGCTGTTGTTCACTTCAGGCACAGATGACTCAGCAGCTCTCTGGAAAACTTTTTTGCATAACTACGGCTCAAACTTTTCAAAAACTATGATATAATTCAGCTGTTATCTTGGCCTTGGATAAAACTACAAAATCAGACTAGCTTGGTCTGCGAGTGAAACATCCAGCATCTAAGAAACTGATACAAATGTGTGATGGACAAAATGTATGATGTTAATTTCAACCAATCACCATCAGAATCTGGTAAACTTGCAGGAAAAGGTCCCCTTTCCCCCACTTTTTCAGGAGGTTATGGTTTCTACTCCAGCTGTTTCTGAGCCTGAAGAAGTTGTCACGATTCGTGTCCTCGGGCTGCGAGTTAAAGCTGAGGACAAGGCAGGTTAAACCCCTGACGACAACAAAAGGAGCACAGGGAGTGGATCTAAGCTCACGTGGGTGGACACACCCTCCTACAAAGCATGCCCGTCGGCCTTTGTAACCAGATCTCCCTATGCATGCCGCCGATCCTCCTCCCTCTGGCTTTCCACGGCTACACAGATGGAGAAGCATAAATTGCGTACACCTGACAGCGTGCACACAAACTGGAATGAAATTTAGAAGAAGAAGAAGAAGGAGGAGGAGGGGGGGGGGAACAGAGCAGTGCTGTCCAGTGTTTTCAGACTGCACTTTCTGTTCCTGTTTGATTTGGCTGTGGCAGCCGGTCGGGCTTCCTCTGCAGATCTCCAAGCAAAACAAGCAGCGGATAAAACAAGGTTTTTACCATGTAAACGGTCCATCTTCTAGAAATAACGCTGTCAAGTGTCACACAAAACAAAAAAAACACACTGAGGGAACCCAGGAAACAGGCACCAAATATAACTTTTAACCATCAGGCTAAACACCAGTCGCTAATTCTAGTAAAACAGGTGCTACAGCCTCTAATATCAGCTATTTTTTATATGAATGGTTGTTATTCAAGCAATATAATCGACAAAAACAATCTGGGGGAAAAAAGGAGTCTTGGTTACGTCTCCTGAAGAGGGGACAAAGCAGAATAAGGCAAGCAATCCATTTTTGGCTCTGAAGCAACTGTGTCCTTTGACCCCCCCCCCTCGGGAGGTATTCGAGGCTCTTTAAGCAGCTGTTTCAAAAGGAGACCTGAGGATCTGAAGCTCTCACACACATGCATACACACTCACACGAAAAGCTCAGGTTGCGCAAGTAGCAGGATATAATAGGCCCGAGGCTATAAATCTGCAACTCTTTGTTAAATGAACCTTCAGGATACGGTGTGTATGATGTGCATGTATACACGCTACAGTATGAAGGACACGTGTTGTTGTGTTGTTGAGTTCACTGGATACAGTTTGGGGCATGAGTGAAGGATGATGGTGACAGAGAGGACAGGCCGAAACACGCTCCGGAGCATAACTCTGAGGTAAAGAGTGAGGAGCCAGCTGTACTCGCATACCTGAGGAGTGTAAAAAGGTGGAGGGGGTGGGGGGGTGGAGCCGCAGTGGAGACGTGTCGTCCCTCTCCAAAGATAAGCCTCATCCAGGGCTGGGTCTGTTAGACACAGTGTTCCCACTCTTTTTCCACAACCCTTTTCAGTATGATTTAAAGGATGAGCAGTCTGCTTACAAATTGTGATTATGCCTCAACAAACTTCCTACTAATAATTTTGCAGGTAAACTTGAGTTTTTCCAGGAGATTTTACCCATCCTGGCCACATAGTAAATTACTGGTCACCATACTAACTGCCTCATACCAAGAGGGTTCAACTTCTGGTCAGACCGAGGTCCTCTCAATGAGGAGTTTGCATGTTAATGTGCTTGTTAGTTTCCTCCAGGTACTCCAGTTTCCTCCAACAGTCCAAAAACTCGTGAGTGTGAGAGTGAAAAGGTGTGTGTGCTTGTCCTGTGATGGACTGGAGACCTGTCCAGGGTATATCCCTTGCCTCCACCCTTTGTGAACTACAGGTACAAATTGGGAAGGATGATGGATGATTCAACATTTTCTCTCATTTTCCATTTGTTTTCCATGACTGGATGATTGGTTACTAATTTTCCAGCATGTAAGCATGGAGCAGTGGTGGTCAAACTGGACTGATCCCATCTCCCTTAACCTCACATGGCGAAAGTCTCGGTTTAGACATGATTTGACCCATATTGTCAATGACGACAGAACTCTAAACCGTGTTCCCTCCGTCCCAACGTCAAAAGCAGAATTCTCAGAAAGGTCAATATGTTCACGTCACTGAGCAGACTGGCAGCACAGTTGAGCAACGGGGTTTGGCCATGCAGCACTGACATGGGTAGAGCCTCCATTTTGTGTGTGTGGGGGGGGGCTATTGGTGTCACAGATTTATAGCATAATGTCCCATACTGTGCAACCATAGGCGCACTTCAATTCACTTTCTGCACATACCTGAGGATTTTCCAGCCCTGCTATATCAGTGTGTTGCTCATAAAAACATGTCAACACTAGTAGACGTCAAGACAAGAATGTGTGTGTCATAATAATGTATAGTAAACAATCCACATTTCCATCCATCCATTACCGGTAGGAGGGGGAGAGGTCTGTTGGAGCCTATCCCAGTTGACATATGGCAAAGGCAGGGAAAGCACTGCACAGGTCACCAGTATATCACACATACACTCGCACACCTAGGGGCAATGGACACCTAGTTGTTCCCTGCATGCTGAGCTACACCAGATTGTCTGTATGTTGGGATTTTTCCTTTGCAATCTGTGAAACCGGAGAATAGAAATGGTTTATACAATTGCTTTTTCCACAATATTTTCACTTGCTTTGTACCGAAAGTCCCATTGACCTTAACATGCATGTCTTTGGACTGTGGAAGGAAACCATGACCTTTTGAGAAGAAGGAACAGAAACTAATCCAGCATCTACTACTCTAATAAACTACATAATGTTAATAAATACTAATTTTTTAAACTTGAAAATAAGTATTAACTGTAAAATAGGGAGTATATTTCAAAGCTAAGCATCTCAGTAAATTCAATAATATCTCATTGAAGCCAACTGAGTAACCACCAATTGCTCTGAAATTCTCTTCTACTCTTAAATAAACTTTATTTCATCGATGACATATCAAGACCTCAATGTACAAAAGACACTTTTCTAGCTTTTTTGACATATGGAATATAAAGCTACGACTATGAAGCTGAGCTAGAGCTAGCAGAGAGATGCTCACTGTTTCCACAAATTCTATTCAGTGGTCGATGAATGAGCCCATCCCCCCCTCTATTCGCCCCGTCTAACCACCCCGTCTCCCCCATTCCTTCATTTACATGAAGGCCATTTCAACTCCTGTCCGTTCCAGTGATCATCAGTGCTCATACTAATCCTTTAATGTCTTTATATTGTCTTAATCTAACCTCTGCAAGGCTAGTCAAGTCCATCTCACAGCCCCCTGAATTATAATCTAGCTATCTTTATCTCCTGGCTCATTTGGCATAATCTAGTCGTGCGTTTTTCAGAAACTGGGTTAGAACACACAAGTGACTCATAATAGGCCTGAGACCGATGATGAATTACAGCAGATATCTAGAGCCTCTATTTATGTCACCAAGGCCTACAGGCTTGTGGGCCAGTGGAGTAAAATGTCCATTTCGCTGAATAAATCAGAGCGTTTTTTTTGTCATTTTTTGTAGATGCAGTTCTGGCTAAAATACAAAGCAGCAATGGCGAGGGAAAAAAAGACTCAAACGGAGAGATCACAGAGAGCCTGCAGAATAAATATGAATGAGATGGGCTCAAGAAAATTAACCCACACCTGAGTGAGAGGCAGGGGGTCTGTCTCCGGCTGCTCTCTCTGACTGGATAACACGCTGCTACTGCTAATCAAACCATGCCGACTGCCCACTGACTGAGGACAGCATTAACATAATGCGCGCATGCATGCCATCAAGTTCAGCATGGTTCCAGATGCAATCCAACATAACAATAGCACGTCCAAAAATTAAATCTCAGAAACGGAGTAAAGGGAAATAAGCTACCACTGACTGATTTCATGGTTTTTAAGGCGGCCTAGAATTGCTGAATGGAGCATTTATCCTTCCCATGAAACATTAGTTGCATCAGAAATGCCTCAGATGTTATTTTACAAGCTTTTTTTTTTTTTACAATCCTATTTAAAAGGTGTGAGAACGTAACGGTCCGTTTCTGCTTTATCTGGCAACCACATGTTTTACACCGATTTGCTGTCTTGCCTGCCACTCACGTGAATAGTTACAGAACTTTACATTCCTCGCTGAGCAACAGAGACACATCCTTAAAAGCCTTAATAGTGGAGTTAGGAATCAGATATTGATGAAGAAACTCTCTGTACTGAAATTTCACAGGAAACTTCATCAAACTGCTACCCATCAGTTGTGTGCCTTCATTCACTCATGTAAATGAATGAAGGCAGGTATAAGCTAATTATTTAGAAGGGGAGAGTTTGTGCAACACTCATATTTTACCTCACATTCAGTCTCTGTTCAATTTTTCTTCAACATTCAAAACCTATACAGGCATCCAGGACATGACGTCATACACCTTGAATCAGAACAGACTCATTGTTAGACAAAACCAAGACAAGAGGTTTTTCATTCTAGGCTTCCTCTAAAAACAAAACTAGAGAAAGAGGGAGAAAGGACGTGGGCCGAAGAGTGGACCCTGAGGTCCACCACACACCAGTGAAGCAGATCGAGATGAGACAGAATGATAAAATGATCTACCCAGGCTGTGACCATTTAGTTTTGTCAAACACCAAAACATCAAAGTTATCATTTTAGGTCTCCTTTAAAGAGAAACAGCTCATACGCAGAAGCCTTTTTAGTCTTCCTCCTGTTTTTTCCTCATCACACTGTGACAACAATGCTACCAGCTTGTCAGGTGCATATCTGTGATCCTGTGAGCCTTCATTAGCAATCAAAGCGAACGTGTCATTTCTTCTTTTTTTTTTTAATGGCACTGCTTGCCTCCCATTTTCGGAAGTCTGGCTCCGTCGAGGCACCTTCATCCTGGCATTCCGTAGCTGCGGGATCTTGCTCGGAATAAACACAGCTGTGTTTGGAGCTTTGGAGATGATTTTCGCTAAAGAGTTGTGCCATATCCGCCCCGGCAACATACCACTAACTAGCTGCCTTTTCTCTGATAGCGATCGAGCTGCATATTTATGTGAATGGAAGGCCGTTTGGCTGGTGCATCTGAGGACTGCCAGTCAGACAGACTCAAAGAGCTGCGGGTTCGGCACAACAATGATGGTCTGAGCTATGCTGGCTTTCTAAAACGCTGCTTCGGTGCACTGTTGCCTCCCTGCAAGGAGATCCCCGGTTCGAATCCTGGTCACGCCTCTCTAGTTTCCTCCCATAGTCCAAACACGTGCATGTTTGAGTTGACTGGAGACTCTAAATAACCCCTAGGTACCTCTGAATCAGAATCAGAGTGTCTATTTCTAGAATTACTTCTTCTTATTGTTATTGGTGATGCCACATGCACAACATTCATGAAACCCACCAGCATCAAATCAATAGTAACAGAGCCACATTGTTCAGTGTACAACCACTGCTTGGGGTTCAGACAGATTTTAACAAACACATTCTCATGACCTTTCCATGACTGGGCAGCAAGTTTCCATGACTACACATGACCTCTAAAACATCAGTGTATCCATGAAATATGGAAAACGATTACCACAGTGGAATTTTTGAAGAACCAGGCCTGATGACTATGGTTTTATACGAAATAAATAATAAATTCACACGATCCAATCTGCATCTTGCACCCTGCTCACGGGCAGCAGCTGATCAATTTTTCATTAATCGGTTTTAAAATCAGCCACACGGGCTGTTGCTATTACTACCGAGTGAGGGAAAAAAAAACATGACTTTTCCAAATCTTTGGCATCTACTTAAATTTCCTCGACTTAACTAGTAGGAAAAGTCAAGGAAAATGAGGTGTTAAAATCCCATGACTTCTCCAGGTTTTTTCTCCAAATCACATCAACCCCGACTGTTATTCTTTCTATCAGATGTTGTCATGCAGGTAAGGTTTTTTTTTTGCTGATGCAAGAGGCACAATATTTGAGAAATAGCCTCGCACCAAATCACCCGTGCCTGGGTTTGGTGCACAGCCACTGTTACCTGAAATGGCCGGGCTCTGTCTATCAGGGGTTGCTTACTGCGTCTCCTGAGTGCAAACAGGACTTGTTGAGCTTTCCAGAGGGTTACGAGCGGCCAGCTGGTCCTCTTAGTTAAACATGAACAGGCTGCTCTTTGACAGAGCTGTCACCGACAGTCGGTACGGGGGGGCTGCAGAAAAGCCCCGTCTGACTCCCAAATAAAAAAGGAGGACCTCGCAATTAAAAACAAAACAAAAAAGAAACCCCACTTCATTTGTGTGTCTCAATACCGACAAGACTCATTGAGGATGTGGTGAGATGAAGGCGAGTGTTTTTAGCACGGAACATTTAAAGGGGATAAAAGACAGATGGTGACAGAAGTTAATTGATAAAGAGGGGTCTTTTTGAGACGCGTAAACGCCAGCATCTTTGACGCCTGATAGTGTATCTCAGGCCTTCCTCCTGCCGGCGCCGGCGCTCGACACCAGCGCGAGGCTGTCGGCACCGCCGAGCGCCACGCCGAGGGCGTGCCTCCTCAACGTCGAGGCTCACCAGACATAAGGTGTCAGGCGCAGATAGAGAGGATAGAGAGTCGACAAGCCGAGAAGCGCAGAGAAGGTGAGAGGCAGGCAAAGAAAAGGAGGAAGCTAAAGCCCCGGGGTGTGAAAAAAAAAAACACGACAGGCTCCTTAAAACGCGCACACACGGGGTGGGGGGGGGGGGGTAGCATTCGTGTGACAGTCGCCGCCCTACAAAACACAAGCTTCTAGAACGCAGACCTCTTAACGTTGTGCGCTCCCGCTGTGTGTGCACATCTCTGCCTTTCAACCGGGGGAGAACAATGGCTGACCTTTGACTTCTTTGCTATGTGGGCTGGTTTATGATGTTTAACCAGGAAGCCCTTCGACTCTGTGCATCTTCTCGACAGGCAAGCCCCGCAGAGGCACATCCGCATAGAGCGGCGCTACGATAAACCGATGCTGAAGATGAACATCAACGCGTCGACAACGCTAAAACTAAAGAGCTCGTCAACCATAGGATGCAGTAAAACAGAATTATTCACCCCATTAACCTCTGAAATGCCTTTACCGTGTAAGTTGAAAACAATAAAAGGAAAGAAAATTCCTGCAAAACTACAAAATATGGCCCATTTTTTCCTCAAGTTGAAGGCGAACATATAAAGTTTTACTAGCCTGCAGGCTATGACCCGAGACTGACAATAACTTACAAATGAAAAGACACTATTGTCAGAAATTTTAAGTCACTGTTTTGGCGATTGTGAAGGAATTCAATGAAATTTTAGGATGTTCTTTCAATCTAAAAAGTAAGCATCCATCCTAACGAACCTTTGCTATGAGAACTGGCCAGACCAACCAATCTGCAAAAACACTAGGATGGTTAATTGATGTTGAGGGGTCAAGTGAACATGCATTTACTAGGTATCTTAGGTTAACGCCACTAAAACTAGCTTGTGCCCATTAGACATGGGATTACATTAGTAGTAATGGCTGTAAAAAAAAGAATTATTCAGCCCAAACAATGGAGGAAAAACCCTCACAAAAACATAACAAAATATTACATATTTTTGCCTCAAGCAGGAAAGCAGTAAAATGTTATGATGGGTTATGATTTTTGAACAGGGGAGCCTGCATGCATCTGGCCACACATCTCCACAAAAAAAACAGGTCAATAAAGATGACTTAACTGTGGGTGAGCACATCAATACCACTAAAATCAGCTTGGTACCCATCAACCAAAGGATTACCTATGGAGTAATAGTAGGAGTAAAACCCAATTACTCAACCGAAACGCTTTCTCAACATCAACTGAAACAATAGCGGATTGAGGATAAAGACAAAAAAAAAACTCCCAAACTACAAAAAGCAACCTACTTTTTGCCTGAAGCTGCAGACCATATTGAATTATATATACTATAACAATGCAGTTTTGTGCCTATTGGGAAAAGACATAAAGCCTCTGTCTTTAGGCATCTTCTCTACAAGAACTAGCCAAACCAAGACATGGAGACGAATCTAAATTAAAAAAAGCACCAGGATGTAAATTAACAGTCAGAGGTCAAAGTGAACATGATTTTGATCAGAATCATCTTGCAAAAAGGCAAAAGGTGACTTTCGTTTGCCCCAAGCTAGAGGCGATATTGCACAACAGATTCTTGTAGATATAAAGAAGATTTACTGACCTGCAGGCTACGCCCCAAGACTAACGGCGCTTCACACTGAGGTGAACGCAGTCGACAGAAATCGTAAAAATTCTGATATCAGCTTAAATTAGGCCGAATTACCATGTGTGAATTACAAGCAGGTCGTCTTGGTATCCGATGGTGCCGACAAGTCTGAACTGGCCCCCCTGAGATCCCCCTGACCCCTGCTACCAGGTGCAGTTTATCCCTATTAACCCAGCCACACCTGTGCCTCCTCTCCCATCTTCCTGGAAACACTCGTCTTTGCTCTCCTCTCTTTCTCCCTCTCCTTCTTTGTCTCTCGCCCTCGCACACTTGTGCTGCGCTCCACGGGGATGACAGGTTCAGGTGTGGCGCTCGGGCAAACTAGCGGCCTATTGCCACAGGCAATTTAATCTCCACCAGCTGAGTCCATCCACTCTTTAAGAAGAAATTTTTTTTAGAAATCTGGACAACTTTATGCAGTGAGGGAGCAAACAAAACTTTAAGTTAATTCCAGCCATTTATAAATTCATAATGTGCGTAGAAATGGGAAAAAAATGACCACAAACCCATGGAAAGTAACTTCGCTCTGCCTTATTTAGTCATGTTTATCTGAGACAGCACAGCTGGAGATCCTGCTGTATGCGTCCTCTATCTGAGATGGGATGTGCAGATTTTAGAGAAACCTGGACGTCTGGACTCTCCAATCTTAGCTATGGAGGAGCGGAAAATCCACCGTTGCAAATTACAATGGATTTTGAACTACTTGCAACGATTTCGGTGAAGGATGTGGCACCAATAAACATCCGAGGCTGGAGTCCCCGATAAAAACGTGTAACATGGCAGACCTTATTCCCCAGACAGTTTCAGGCAGGGATTCCCAAACCTCAAACGTCAGGGTGAACAGAGCCATGACTGGAAACCCCATTTCCACTAATATTTTTGCAATTTCTACACAGACACTGTGAAAAACCAGCTGGAAATCCATCAGCATAGGTTAAAAAGAAAAACAGTATTTATACCACTTAGTTATACGGCTACAATGAATTTGTGTCAGTGTTGGGTGTAAGACGTACACAACATATACATGCAAAATCTCCATGTGTGTATGTGGTGTAGCTTGGGGTGTAGAGAACCTCTAGTGCTCCCTACACAGATCCTCGGGGACGCCTAATCACACGTTTGGGGATTGCTGCTGACTTGCAGAACAGTTGGAAAACTAAACCCAGCACCTGGATCTCATTCACAACTCCCTCCTCTGCACAGATCCCATTCAGAACCATTAGATTGCCTCCAACAGCCTCATTCTAGTTTTAAAACAAGAGGAAAAAGGCCGGGGAGACGGGATCAGAGATGGGAGGTGCTGATTTAGAGAAACCTGAAATCCACCCTTTGTACACAGATACTAAGGCAGTGGTGGTCCCGGGTCTGACTTCTGTGGGTTTCCTCCCACACTGCATAAACATACATGTTTAGGTCAACTGGAGACTGTAAATTACCCTTAAGCACCTGGTTCACGAAAATTGTTGTACGGACACTGTGGAAAAACAATTGTAAAACCAATTTCTACTCACCACCTCGAAAGATTACCATTGAAAATTGTGAAATGACCATAATACACATCAAGGGGCATTTTTGAGTGTGGGGAGCAACTAGAGGTCCCTACATGGATGGTGATAAGCACTGATCTCTAACAACAACAGTGTCCTGTGTGTGGTTTAATCCAGGTACTCTGGTTTCTTGCATTAGTCCAACAACATGCACGTTTAGCTCGATTGGAGATTCTAGGTAACTGCAATAACACTAGGGCAAAAAGCATGTGACGGGGGGGAAACTACCAGAATATACGGACAATCTGTCTGATGTGTGGGGAGCATCTCGAGCTCCCTGCACAGATCCTCAGGGATGCCTAATCACACTTTTTTGGAGGGGGTTGATGATGGGGGGGTGTTGCTGACTTTGCAGAACCAGCACCTGGATCTCATTGACAACTCCCCTCCCTCTGCACAGATCCCATTCAGAACCATTGGCCTGCCTCCGAACAGCCTCATCCTATCTAAAAACTAAAAAAAAAACGGGGAAGAGAGAGGAGGAGGGGAAAAAAAGAAAAAGGGCCAGGGAGGGCTGCGATGGAGGGTGGACAAACAGGACAGAGCAGGGTCCATATGATCCGAGCAGAGGCAGCAGACTGGAGAGCAGCAGGCATCTCAGGAGCCCGCTGCGACCCAAAAGATGTGGCAGGGATGGTGGAGGATTACGTCATCGAGAGAAAAAATAAAATAAATAAAGAAGGAGAGAGAGAGAGAGGGAAGGAGGACGACTGCCTCATCACAGCAAAAAAAAAAAAAACCTCACATCCATTACTTAACACCACATAGTTAAAAGCTTTTCGGTCAGCAGACATGAGCCCTTTCCTTGTCATTTACTTCACTGAAGGAGGAGGGGGAAGGATGAAGGATGAATTATTATTGATGCCTGGGTAAGTAATAAAAATCAGGTTGGCTGTAAGAGATGGCTATCTTCCTTTTTCGTGCGTTTGTGTTTTTTCAGGATGTGACATCCATCGAAAAGAAGAAAATCTAAATCGCCTGGAAATGAATGACTCGAAGATCTCCAACAATCCCCATGTTCGTTTTTATCTACGGGGATCCATTTGCAGACGGTGCTGCACAGGGGATAGGAGCGCATTAGCTCTCTAAAACAAATATTTTAGCCAACAAAATTCACTCAAGCGACGCAAAAAGAGCAGATTTCTTCGCGTATTTTAGCGTATGAATGCCATCTTTAAAGCCACATAAGGGTTGGGGGGGTTGCTGCTCCCCATTGAACGCCAAAACTGGGCTATATCATTAATAAAAATAGGTTTTAGGATGACCTGTCCAGTCAAGATTTGTTAAATTGGATTATAAACGTCGAACAAAGTTTTAATCGATGTAATAAAGCTTTGGAAAATTGCTGCGCAGACTTGGATTAGCTGTTGAATGAACAAGCTAACGAGCTACAGAGGCGTTGGATGTAAATGTGTACGATATGCAGGGGTTTTGCGTTATTTCTACGCGATCCCGCTGGAAAACACGCGCAGAAGAGCTTTATCGTGGTGTTATTTATGAGGATGAGGTTTTTCTTAAAGGTGGATAAAAGTGACAGGACTAGCTAAGCTACATAGCCATGCTAACGTCATTGGGGGGCAGCGGTAGACCAAGCGTCTCCCTTACCGTCATAAACTGCTCCAGGGGCGGCCAGGTTTTAAGGAATATCTCCGGTTCTGTGTGAGGAAAATGTGGTTTATGTGGGGGGCGAAACACCCCGAACATCCAAGATCAGTTCACCCGCAGCCGATGAAACCCAAGCATCATCGTTGTTATTATTACTACGGATACTGTTGTTGTATTCATCGGTGCTGCTGGCTCACACACATCCATCCAGCAGAGCTGGGCCTCCTCCGGGCTCCACCATGCAGCTGGCTCGGCAAACACGGATAATCCACAGGACCGGAGCCCCCGCAGGAACCATCGGCTAGACACTGGAAGGAGCAGTCATTTCAGGACGACACAAGGAGAAAAAATATACATCCCCTGCAGGCAGGCAAGGCAAGGCGCGGGAAAAAAAGAGACGAAGAGATGGTCGGCGAGGTTTAAATAAAAAAAGGAGGTCAGAAGTGGAGATAGTCACGCATTAAAAAGCAGAACGGCGAGTGAGTTGACTCCGACGTGTGTTGTAGCTCGGCTCTCCCAGCTCTGCCTCTCTATCTGCAGCTGCTCTGATCTGCTCCGCTCTGCCTGCAGCACCGAGGTGACGTCATGACGTAAGGAGGACGCACGGAGGGGGCGGGGGCAGCACGCACAGCGTCAGGGTCTGGTTACCGTTCTCAAATATACCAACTCCACTACAGTTAATTCATACATAAAAGACTTTGTATACAAATTTCGAAAAAAAAGTAACGCACTTCAGAGGCCTATGTTTGGACTTTAGAGACTCGTCTCCAATGGACCCAACTTGGGGTTTTATTTTCCATTTTTTATTTTTCTGCATTTCGGTGCTTTGAAAGTACTGATGATTGTGATTTTTTCATGTCAGTGACTCTTTATAGAAAAACAATAACTATAGAGTATTAAAAATGATTTCCCAGTCCACAGTTCTTTGGAGGCTCTCAAATGGTCTCTTGGTGTGTGAGTTGACTGCCAGTCTATCCGGGCCAGGGTGTATTCCCTGCCTTCACCCTATGTGAGCTGGAGGCAGACTCCAGCAGATTTCTGTGACATCACTGGGCATTGATACTGTAACATACACACAAGCACACACTTTGCTTGTATTTCAGCTGAAATGTTTTATCATCTGTGACTGTGATAACCCTAGGCCCAAATTCCAGAAAGAAAAATCATAGCGACTTTCAAAGTGAAAGTTATTGTAAAAGCCACCGTTTCCTTTCACTTCATTCAAACTAAATGAATCAGTAGCTCATTGTGTCATTCACAGACACCATAAATGAAAGGGAGCCAAATGTTGTGAGTGGGTAATATGGGTTGTACTGACCTCAAGTGGCTCAAAACACAAACAGCATACAGAGCAGCCAACAATGGCCCATTGTACAGTAGCTCCGTTTGGCATACAATGAAGTAAGCAGATGAAGCGGAGCAGCAAGAGGAAGACAATAAACCCAGTGTAGTTGATATGCATATCCCCAAAAGCCACTCTGTAGTTGGGGGAAATGATGGACTAGACTTAAAAACCCAGTCCAGAGCTTTGTTTCTTATCCTTCTTCTTCTTCTTCTTCTTCATTTCCACTGAAACATTTATCAGTCAGAGCACAGCCATTTTTTGTGGTGTTTTTACAACATAGCAGCTCAAAGCCCACAATAAAATGGATCTCACTGCAGCAGCTTGTCAGAAAACTGAACCCAAGCCGTTTCGATTTAAGCCTTTGACTCGCTGCGTGACATGCCTTTTTATGTCCAGATTTCAGCTCCTAAGCTTTGATCCAGCATGCAGCCCATCCCGGATTCTAGCTACCTTTGTGGCACGGTCTACCTGAGGACAATGATGTAAAACATCAGAGTAGTGCTTCTATATTTAGCCCAGTCCTCAGGGCGCAAAATTGGAAATGTAATTAAAAGCCATATCTGAGCCTGGTTAATATGCAGACACAGACGACCTGAGGGAACTCGGGTGCTACTCGATGAGCCCTGAGTCACAATAAGCTGCATATTAAGATAATTATCGTTAAACAAATTAGCTAGGGTCATGCAAATGATGTGCGGGCACACTGAGAGTTAGTCACTTTAAAGGTTATTGGAAACCCAGCACGCGGGGAACAAAAGAACTGCTGCTCTTCATTATAGAGAGCACAATTAGTGGTTCTTCATGTAAGGACAAATAGGTGCCTTGAGGTAAACTGAGCACAGGGAGGAACAGAAAGCTTGTTTCATGGTTGTGTTGTGGGGGGTATATTACCAGTGCTATACAACATAGTTGAGGTACACACATTTGAATGGGCCATTGCTACTGTTTTGTGGGTGGACATTTCAACATTTTCAAAACACAGTGCAGAGTTTATAGGCATTAGTCTGTTTTGCTATAATCGCAGGGTTACATCTGCCTTTCATTAAGTGGTAAATGACAACAGAAAAAAGCATCCAAGAAGTTGTAACTCCTGGCACCTTGACAGATTGCAGAAATGTATCATCTTAATCCAAAGAGCTCCTTCAGTTCTGACTGTATGGTTGGAAAATCCAGGATTTGAGGTTGTGAGGTTGTGAGCATACTGTGTAATGACTTCACAGGGGTTAAATCATGACCTTCTTCAAGAATCCAAATGGCACAACTTCCAACTCCTTGGAATACAATGACCTGGATGAGTGGGAATCTCAGTGGACACCCACAGCAATGCGTTTAGCTCATCCGAGTAGCCGAAACAAAATCAAGGTCAAACCACTGAGCGTATTTGCGTTTTTGTGGAAGACCTATAAAAAGAAACCTCTCCGATGTTGCATTGTTACTATCCTTTATTGTGGTGTTTCGCTTTCCATTTATACAAAACTGGTCAGCTGCATTTACAAAGGAAAATACACAAAAGGTTCAGGATAACAACATGCTATCGTGTTTTTATGGGGACTTTGGATCTACCAGTTAAAACTGTCCAAAGTTAAGGTTTTTGAAGCAATGTTGCATAGTAGGAAAGGCTGGACTTTTTCAGTGCTGTGATACATCAGAGTTCGTTGTCAATGATTCTAATGTGACATGTTCACTGAGGCAAAATGTAAGGTGGTGAAAGTTAAAGCACAACATTCTAAACATGGTTCCAATTTCAATACCTGATTGTACTTTAATCTGTATGACATTCAGTTACATATCTTTCCATCACGTTCTGAACAGTATACAGTACGGTACTGTTTTAACCTGAGCACACAATTTACAGTATAAAGTTTGTCTTTGCTGGATTCAATCCAATAATTTCCGAAGACTGTCCTGAAAATTAAATGGTTCCTCACTACAGGATTTGCAAAATATTGCACTCAATACCGGAATGACATATTTCTTCTACTGTCTTATCCCGTCTTTTTTGTATAATTTAATAAAGCTAAAAAAGCCTCCCACTTATTTCCCTGACTTATTTCCCTCAAAAATACGCACATCCTCCAGAGGATAACTACGGGTTCCGGTGAGGCTCATTTATGGTCAAGCTTGCTCCTTTTTCAGGAGGTCAAGTATCATTTCCTTCCTTGACGTGTACGGCGTGTGTTTCATCTGTAGGATGTTAGCAGGGAACAAGTTCCCATTGGGAGCATACATATCCTCTCCCTTCTGTCCCATCAGGGAGCGCAGGGTCTTGTTTCTGGACAGGATCTTGTCGTAAAACTCCACCCCTCCTTTGGCATATTCACGGGAGACTCCGGCCGCACGCCGGTCCGAGGTCAAGTCAATCCACCGAGTGACAGCATCTGCTGTGAGGAGGTAGGACACGGCTCCGATTCCCAGGGCCACCAGGTTTACAGCCCCGCGATAGAGCAGGGGTCCAGCGTGGAGCGCAAACACCTGTTTCAGTACCACGCTGTACACCCAGACCCCGCCCAGGCAGAGCGGGGCCACGGCAGCATTCAGGATAGGTCCTCCAGACTGCAGGCGAGCCACCTCTCGGGCGATGCCGAACTTCTGCGCCTCGAGGGAGAACACCAGCGCCTCCTTCAGGGCAGAGCCCGTCTCGCTGGTCCAGTCCACCGTTTTTCCATTGATGAAAATGTGGCGGTTGGTGATGCCGCTCAGGTCGTCCGTCGTGCTGTTAAAGTTCGCAGGGAGGCCGATTTGGGCGCCTGCTGGGAGCCAGGGGATGCCGGCACCGACCGGATGGAACCCGAAAGAGGCAAAGGCAGAGAAGTTCTTGGGTGTGCTGATCCCATAGTCCTCCATCACCTGGAAAATACAGCAACAACACTGAAATTTATGCTTCATGAATCGATATTCCTTTAACATTGACTCTCTATACAATTTCTGGGAACCAAAACTTGAAGTAAAGTGGACCCAGAATATGGCATCAAGTCCTGTAAACAAGGAGCACGAATGAGATCTCTCGTCGATCACATCTGTGCTTGTTCTTTCTGATAGGATCCTGACACCATGTGAGAAAAACATATTTTAGGGCCCACACACTGACATAAAAAGCCGACTAAAGAAACCTAGTTGAAAGCAAGCCAAAAAACCCACCCAGAGCGAGCAGTCAGATGTTTTGCGAGCAGATATGTACCGTGTTTCAGACCTGATTGTGAATGTGTTGATGTTTTAGGATCTGCTGTACATCCTTAGTAAAGAATGTCATTATTCAACACATCCAAAGTAAAAGTCATTCACTGCTATTCTTAGCTAAACTACTGTGAAAGGCCTGTGCTAAACTTCGCTGTGTGACCGTTTTCATATAGCGTGTAGAAATCTAGATGTTATGTCTCTTCTGTTCCGATTGCAGTGCAGTGTGGCCTTGAGGTGAGAAAGGGCGAAACAGAGCAGATCTAAAAAAAGACTACTGCACAAAAACTATGGGTGTTGAAATCAGTTACATAATCTATGACCAGACATCAGGACGTGGATGATTCTGCATCGACGCAGCGGCAGAACACGATGACATTGTTTGTTGATTTTCCAGCCACAGCATAACAATTCCAGTTACAAATAACAGGACTGCCACGTGATAATCGTAATCAAATTGACTCATGAGAACAGTGAAGATTCACACCTCAAATGAACGCTAACACACAAACAAACAAACACACACACACACACACACACACACACACACACACACACACACACACACACACACAGCCTACCTGCTGGAAAACGTTCTCCAGCTTCTCAGACAGCGTGGCTGGCTCTCCTTTGGACCATGCCTGGTAGAGCTGCCGGTATGACTTATCTGGGAAAACATGGTAGAACAAGTTGGCTGCGAAGACCCCGCCGCAGCTCACAGCCAGCACCGGAGTCCTGTACTTCTGAAGCAGTGCAAAGTATTTTAGGAACTGAGACGCCATGTTGCGTTTCTTTTCGAAATGATGACGACTGATTGTACGATTGTGGGTAAGACAGGGAGTGCAGACTTCAGAAGATGGGATCTGTGAGAAGATGGAGACAAAGTGTTCAATGAGTCCACCACAGAACAAGATGAACAGATACACATAATACACTGTTGAAATATCACCCTCTTCGAGTACCAGTTGGAGTTTTCCAAAAGGCCATTTCAGAGTTCAGGTTTGAGAGAGGTTAGAGACCACAATAACATCACCTTCATTACAGTGAGTTAGCAGACAGAGAAAAACATTGTCAATCCTTTAACAGAGGCTGTCTTTCCTGCCACTCACATGAATTATCACATGACTTAATGTTCCTTGCTTAACAATCAAGCTCAGTGACTTTTTTTTTGCTAAACTACATAGATGGTGGAAATGATGCATCGTGTTCCTACATGTCTCCCTATTCATTTAGAAATAATTCTAAGTGATGGGCATATCATGGGCATATCTGCACGTTATTTAATAACAGCAATAATAACTAACATGTGATCACCGTGGTCAACTTTGAGTTGTCCCTGATCTTCAAGTCATTTTCCTCTGTGGCAGGATAAAAAGTGGATTAAACTTGTGGCTTGAATGTTTTTCTCTTATGTGATAGAAATATCTGCTAAATGATTTTAAAGTAATGTAAACAAGCAGAAGTCTATGAAGAAATCAAGCAAAAACAGCCTTTACATTTGACTGTTCTCACCCATAGACTGTATATAAAAGAGTTCTCACCCCTACCACAGTGAAGTTAGCTTCCCAATGCAGGCTAATCACCATCGCTACACATTTTGTGCGTTTTAAAGTAGAAATGACACTGAAATAGTATCCAAGGAACAGCTAACCACTTAACCCGTGTAAAAGGACAAATCCAGCTTGTAAGTAAATGTTTTATTTCAGTCGATATCGACGTTACATCGTGTCCGTAGCTGAGAGACTGATAGGACATACTCCTATTAGCATTAGCTGCACAACATTAAACACAGGATAAAACGATGTATATTAGCAGCGTAAAGGGCGATCGATCGCGTTTCTACTCACATGTTGAACCCATCTTCACAAGGACGGACAGTCAGTCACTTACATCAAATGAGTCGGAAAATACTGCCGTACAACCGCACAGCTGTCGTGGTATTGCATAACAGTTTTACGACAGTTTGTTTTAAAGCGTTCACGTTCGAAACCTCGTTACCTTGGAAATGATTACTATCATGAAAGGTGCCAAGTAAAAAAGAGAGCTCTAAGAAACCTTGAACTTGTTCAGTTACATTTAATTGCACTCTTTGATTGCTTGATTGACTCTGTTGATTGTTATTGTTATCATACAGTCACCTTTTATCGTGGCTTTTTTATGCCCAATGATATCCACACACACACACACACACACACACACACACACACACACACACACACACAAACACACACAAACACACACACACGTGACCAAGCATGAAGAAAGATTCAGGTTCACTGGTATGACCAAGAATGTCTTTGTTTTGGTTGTGTATAAGAGGACAAACCAGTCAGATGACTGACTGGTCTTTTGTTGGAGAGTCCCGCAATGGCCCTCAATCTGAATATGTGAATGAAGCATTGACATCGTTTGGATATTCCCTATTTTTCTACTACAAAATATACATAGACATATACGGTGACATATTTGATACTGTCCTACCTAAATACATTTCTATATTATCAAGCAGAACATGCTGAACAAATTGTAAATACTCAGGTTGAGGTTCAGGCATTTATTTAGAACCTTTATTGTTTAGTAGTAGAGTAATGAATAATGTCAGAAACATGAACAAAACTCAAAATTAACAGTTTAAAAAGTTAATACCAATTACTATTTGTGTGTGATGTTTCAATAGAACGAAAAGAAATCAATCACACAAAGCAGATTATTGCCGTTTATTAACCACCACAGGTGCAAACAGTACTGGCAATGGTTAAGATGTTTTATAAAATATACCTGAAACAGAACAAAGTTTAACCAAGTGCAGTGGAACCTAACAAGAGCTGCATTACACAGCAAGTGAGGCAGCTTTTGTTGCAAGAATGGGCACAAATAGGAGCGAAAAGGCACGAAGATGAACATTAATGTCATATTAACATATGACAAGTTGGACGAGAAGTAAATTGGATTTTAAACGGCACTTCCACATAATGTCAGAACATCTCACTATTCAATAACAAAAGGGGTTGAAAATGCTCTGAAATATTTTTTTCTTATTTTCCTTTCTTTAATATTGAACATGTGTAATGCCAGCCCTTCAAGGTCACACAACAAACAAATGAGGAACAGTATTTCATTAAACATAAAAGCAGCACTGATCAGTGCTATTTGGTTGGTCCTGTTGTGCTGTATTGGTACATTTATAAAGTGCATTAAAAACAACAAAAAACAGGGGGGAAAAATATATATACATATATATATTTTTATATAGACAAAGTAAGCAACCCCCTGCAACCAGCAGTGGAGGGGTCTCCAGTGCAGCCCTAGTATTTTACCCCCCCCCCCTCACAGTTGTGGTTAGAGCAGTCTAGCCACCTTAGACAGTGCATGTGACATCATGTCATATCAACAAAAACAAAATATAAATGAATCAACTCTTTGGTCAAGGAGGTGTAGTCTACCGCACAAGCGTTACCGCAATTTTGTGCGGTAATATTTTCAGAGGGACCTCACCCCAGGTGTTGATGTATGGGAACAGCTTGTCAGTGAACTTGTGTGTGAACATGTGTATGATTGTATCGGTGTCTGGGTCCTGGAAGAACAGCTTCCCTCTCTCCCAGTCCAGGTGGACTCGAACCCTCTGAAAGTTATCTTTGGGGGGCAGGATGAACACTTCTTGCGGTGGAGAGTATGCCGCCAATTTACCATTACAGTACCTCACTCTCCACAAACCGGACATGATGTCGTCCTTCAGCCAGGCCTCCTGGGTTATCACACCCAGGGACCACACTTGATTGTCTCCAGTCTCCACGTCCCAGATGTGGGTCCCCGAAGTGATGCCCTCACATCCCAGGACGCAGCGATGCTGCTGCATCCTCCCCGGATCTGCAGGAACCTGTTGTTTTGGTCCATACTGGACGCTAGTCAAGCCTTCAGACAGGTGCAGCTCCTCGTGGGCTGTATTTGGGTTCAGGATCACAGGAGCGTACGATACAATCTCTTTCATCTTGTACCAGGCGGTGAAGCTTAGATTTTGCAGGTGTTTGGCCACTTCTATCAAGGCCACTGTCACTTCTTCCGGGTCATCCGGCAGGGGGCGCTGAGCTTCGTGACTTATGGCGTCAACTTTCAAAAGAAAAGAGGCGTCCTCCTCCTTCAGCCCTCCCTTGATGGATTTGATGGTACTTTCCACTGCGTTTATCTTTTGGCTCAGAGCCTCGATCCCTTGCTTCACCGCTTTCCTCTTGCTCTCCTCTTCATCTTTCAGAGCGCAGATCCTGATGTTTCTCTCAGTGAGGAGGAAGTCCTCCAACAACTTGAACTCCTCTTTGATCTTTTCCTCAGTGTCCCTGGCTTGCATTCCGATCTCTTCATCTCTCTTCACCAAGGCTGCCTTCACCTCGTGGAAAAGTTTTGCTTTCTCTTTCAGCGGCTTTAGATTCTGACGAAGCGCGTTCCTGTGTCTCTCGGCGGCCTCACCAACTGGAATAAACCTGTGGCTCTGGTGTGTTTCGGAGTCCCGACAGATCAGACAAACAGGTTTTCTGTGGTCCAGACAGTAGAGCTTCAGCCTCTCCTGGTGCAGGTTACACACAGCTGTCGACTCCATCTCCAGGCGGAAAGCTTCGCACAGGTTCTTCAGCACCAGGTTTTTGGGTAAAGTGTCAGAGGGACACACAGTCCGGCAGACGGGACACTGTCGTGTCCGTCCCGCCCTCCACCATTGCCGGACACACGTGTCGCAGAAGCTGTGACTGCAGGGCAGGAGAACCGGCTCCTTGTAGGTGTTCATACAGACCGGACAGCTGAGCTCCTTGCTCGGTACCGTCCATCGGGAAGCCATGTCTGTTATGAAGCTGCTTCTTCTGCTGCAGCTGCTGGTTCTTTCGGTTTTACTCGCACAGCAGCGCCCCCATACAGGTAGTGGAGGAGCTGGGAAAAGCACCTTTAAAGGTAACTTGCCATATGACTTGCGCAAAACCCCGCCCCCCAAACAGGCCATACACCCTAGCAACCGTTACCATGCAAACAACGTCCATCAAGCTGCGGAGCCCCGACCTCCGCCTAGGAGCATAACGATGAAGCATTGTTCCCGATGGCATATGTAAGTTTGACATTAGGTACCACAAGAGTTTCTTTCCCTTCCCAAAGCAAAGTACACAACATGAGCATATTATGGATAACATTAGTTTGGAAAGCCCCACTCTAAATGTCACGAAAATGAACAAAGCTACATACATCTGCTCCAAAACAAGTTTAGGCTAGGCTAACGGCATAGCAGTACTTAGCTGGCTAACAAGACACTCATGTACACAGAACTGGACATCAAAGTTATGGTTATTATTAGTGAATATTGGATATTACTTGTATATCATTGCAAGAACATTAGTATCACATGACAGGGGTCCAGGATGTGCATAAGGCCCACAATATGAGAGCTACACCTGGTGAACTGACTTGTGCCACATGTAGTGGAAATGCTATTTGGAATTACTTTTGTCAACCAACCTTATGACAATAATCTTACTTACTGCAATAGCCGAGTGCCATGACACATGTTCTTATAGCCATATACCTTGTTTAACAAGCTATAGTCTGATGACTGCCCATCTGTCCATCTACCTATTTACACTTTACAAGTTTATGGAGCTACTGCTATGTATATGTTGTTTTGAAACTGAGACCTGAAACTTGTAGTTTGTTCTGTGTACAGAATGACAGTTAAAGCTTCCTCGATTCTCAATCTATCTAGATATCTGTCTTAACAGATAATGTGAAGTGAAATACAAGTGTGACACAAAGAACACTGCCCACATATCCCCAAAATAGATAAGACAGTGGAAGACCTTTGCTTGTTTCAGATACAGGTTCTCTAGGGACTTTTTCTTTCTGTTTCTGCTGCTACAGATTCTTTTGGTTTCACGTATGGGGCAATGTGACAGCCCCACCTCCTTATACAGTAGTGGGGCTGAATGAGATCCAGAATTAAAAACAAACAAAAGCTGCACAGCATTTCCAAATACATAATTTTCCTTCCAAAATGTGTATGTTTTTGCATGGGGCATTTACAGAACAGTGAAAAAAAATCTGACACATAAGAAAGTAAAAGAAAAGCCCTCTGACTTACTTTTCAAATCTGGTATGATTAACAGTAACTGTAACATGGAACATATGAACATTTTAATGTTTGTCTCCTTGATTTTAGATTGTTTTAAATAGTTTAATTGATTTTTAATTGATTCTATTTTAAGTTCCAATATATTTCCTTGCCTCTGTAGAGCACTACATTATGAATTGTCTTGTGTAAGAATATATGCTATATAAATAAACATGCCTTGCATTAAAATACAAAAATAAAATAAATTAATGAATTAACACTGCATAAGAAGTAGAAATCAAAACAGTTAGAGCAAAATCACAATACATTTGATCTGCTTTGTGTCTTTTTCGCTTTTCCTCAGCCACTGCTGTTATCTGTGGGTGTGATGAAAGGATGGAAACAGTTCATTACAGCCCTGATGGTATATTCCAGTCTTATAGAGACCCTGCCACTACAATTACAGGGTATTTTTACACACACACACACACACGTTCCACATTCCACATTTCTCTGAATTGAGTCAAACATACAAATTAGAGAAAGGGGAAGGGGTATACATGGGTGATCGCTGCTCATAGAGCGTTGATCTATGACGATGCGTGCTCATGTGAAAAGCTTTGCGTTCGGGGTCTCATGCCTGGTGTTTGATTTTAAGAGCGTGGCTGAGATTGATGCTTATGCATAGGATGCAAACTCCTGGGCCCAAGATGGAGGTGCATGTCCATGCAGTCGGTGGCTGCACATGGCAGTGGTGTCATGGTAGAGGAGGAAGTGAAAGCTGCGCAGTTGCTTAAGACAGCAGTGACAAAGCCAGTGGTATTTATGACTGTCCCACTGCATGATCCTGTCATAACCTCTGATTACAATGTTTAAGATCACAATGTCCAACTGCTGAGACAGCACAAATGGTCCAATCTTTGTTTTTTATGTGAAGGCTTGGGTTAACTGTGGTTTTCTGGTGCAAGAATAGTTTGGTCCTGGGTGTTGTGGTGAGACTCTGCGGAAGTGGAGTAGCACAGAATACTATTTTAAAAGCAAAACATCAGTTTCTAGTAAAGATCATTGAATTCTGAATACTTTTCATTTTTCCCCAGAATCAATAGAATATTGATTTTATCAGATATGCCTCAGATGCTATTCTAAATGCCCTTTTTAAAGTACAAGAATATTACTGCCTGTTTGTAAATTTTCCATTGTGGGATGAGTAAAGACATATTCTGTTCTCATCTTCTCATATCTGATGGCTGTTTATTCTTTTCTGACAACCACATGTAGGTGTAAGGCTGTAATGGCTATAATTGTTTGTGTGACTTTACACTTCTTGCTAAACAACGCAGCTTAGCAACTTTTTCCCTGAACTCATCATTTTATCCCAAATTAATGACATTGTTTGAAGATGCACGCTTTGAAAATGCTATTCATACATTTATCATACCAGAAAAGAGCCTGGGCAGTCAAATAGGTCAATCAGGCCTATGCAGAGAATACAATCACACTTCTGGAGTGATGATTCATGGGTAATACACTGTAACTAGCTACATGTAACTGGCATCGCAGTGCTGACAAATCTGGTAGGACTGACAAGTGCATCACCGTGCAGTGTGTGTGTGAATGTGAGTGTGCACGTATGTGTGTGTGCATATGCGTTGGGATCAAGACAGATGGTCCGATCCTAGAGGAAAGAAACAGCTCACTACTGTCTCCATGGAAACAGGCAGGCGGCGATGAAAGTGTGTGCGTCTTTGTGCATGCGTGGAATATGTGTGTGTGTGTGTGAGTCTTCTGAAGGGAAAGAGACAAGAGAGAATCAACCATTCTATTCTATGGTTGAGACAGATAAATGCACACATGCCAAGGAGTTCAGTTCGTGTTTTATACCCATGCATCCATCCATTATCCGACCTGCTTTGTGCCTTAATGGTGTCATGGGGATGTGGACCTCGATCTCCAGTGCACAAGAGCTGAATCACAGTCCACTACAGGTCACACACACCATTTAGAATCTCTAATTGACCTAAAAATGCACGTTTTTGGACTGTGGGAGGACTGTGAAGTTCTTGGAGAAAACTCATGCAGACAAAGGGAAAACATGCAAACTCCGCACGGAAATCCCTCCAATTTCAATTGGGTGTTTGATCTTGGACATTTTTGCTTTCCTTGCTGTGAGATGAACCACTTGTTTACTGTGTCAACATTCAATCATGTGTTATAATTCTGTTAATTAAGTACAATCATGCGGATGCATGAAGACACCACATCTTTGTGGTTTTGGAAAAATGTATGCAAGACTTTTATCAATTCTTTCTCTCTTTGTCTTTACAGATGATGTTGGAATCAGTGACCTCCTGCACTCTCCTGTCCTCTGTATTTTAAACCAGCCTGAAGGAACTGTAATGAACTAAGGATGCAACCAATGCCCAGAAGCACGTTTCATTTCATGTGACAAACCCAAACTAAATGCAATCGAGCTGCTCTCTGTCAATACTGTACGTGGGTGTGCTCATGTGTAAAGAAACACAAAGGGTCCAGTTCAAGGTCGGCATCCTATACATGGAGGTCAAGGAGGCTATTTGCCAGACATCGATGTGCATTGGAAGGAAAGTATTCTCTCACACATGAACGCATGTGCACATGTTTTCCCTGTGTGATCACATCGATACCGACACACACATAGACGTCACTGTGCAATGATCCATGACACTGAATGCCAGTTGCGACTTTCGGTATGAACGCTCTGACCTTTTGATGTTTTCAGCATGTAGTTTAGTATCAAGGATTGCTCAAATGCTACAAAATATTCCACTGAGAACAGAAAGAAAGAGATCTGAGCATTACAGTGTGGTTGCTTTAACTGTGTTCAGGGATATTGGTGAGCGTGTCAGTAAACGCCTGCGGCAGCATCCAAAGGGGAATGAGCAGTATTCAGGAGAGACAGAAGCAATCAATTCTCAAATTAAGATCCCATCAACTTGCTGTTCAATCCACTGGAGTGATCTCTCAATGAATGAATAAATCAGTAACCCAGTCGATCAATTCGCCACCTCTTGATTGCCTCCTACAAGCCTTCCAAAGCCTAAATCAATAGATCCTTGTGTCAAACACAGCAAGCTGTGGGCTTCACAGAGAACATGCTGGAAAGAAAAAAAAGCAGAATTCATGTTTAACACATTAAACATTGTGAACAAACCTGCTTACACCTCATTTACCAAATTGTTATTCCGTCAAACATTCATCCATTCATTCCTATTTATATGCTGGCAGCAGAAGCTGCCCAGCGTGGTCCATTTATTCAGCCTGTGGCTTAAACCATTCACACACATTCATATAGGGGCAGTTTGGGGTTCAGTTCCTTGCCCAGAAAGACTTTGACATGTGGTCTGCTCGGCTGGGATTGAACCACTGACCCTCTGATGAGTGGGCAGCCATAGGCGGCCCTTTTTTTAAATGTAGTAGATTTTGGCTGAAGATACACAGTCACTATTCTCCATTGCTTAGTCTCTGTAACATGATCTAAAAGGCACAATACCTGTGTTACTCGCAAAGGTATAACTCATTTCAAGCCTCTCCTCCCTCATTTCAATTGAATTATTTACACCTCTCTCTCTTTTGCTCTCCCTCACACTCACACTCACTCACTCACTCACACGCATATACAGTACACACATACAGACACACACACACACACACACACACACACACACACATAATGGTTACTGGTAATGGACTGCTACATCATAAACAGCCTTGCCAGTAATGCAGACAAATGTGAGTGTATGTATGTGTGTGCATGTATATACTCACATAATGTGCTTTTTAACTTCAATATGTCATAGCTCTTATTAAATAATACATTGGTTAATCATGAAATATCAACATTATGTATGTATCAGCACTCTGCCCTGTGTGGAATCATCTGCCTGCCATCACAAACCCTGTCATTACAAAGGTTTCCGTGCTCCTTTAATAAGCAACAAGCCAGTGTGACGAATGATTTTGTGACCCCTGATATTTGTATTGAAATAATTCACCAACTTGCTGCAGAGTAAGTGAGGAATGTGATTGTTCAGAAGTGATTCATAACCAGGGGCTAAGCTGTAGTAACACAAACCATCCACTTTATTATTAATTCCTTCTGCGCAATCATTTACATTCTAGGACATGTGCATCTACTTATCACAATTAAAATCTGCCATGATCTATACTGAACACCACCAAGCCCCTCTCTCAATCCCTTTAACCTTTTGCTCTAGATCACTTCGTCTTACAGACACACACAAACACACACCCTTCTTTTCTCTTGATTGATCAGATCCTTATCTGTCTCTGTGACCTCCAGTTGAAATGAACTGAGGCTCCAATGTCACATCCTTCTTCTCCCGAGCACATTCTCTGAAAAGCTACGAGCAGAGGATTGTTAATGAATACTCTCTGTGCTTAATCATTGCCCTTTATTACATGCACAAACCTCTGAGTCATGTTTTCACAAGAATTGCTGAAAAACCACATATGCTTGTGTCGTGGATTTTTGTTTTTTATTTGAAAGGTCAGAAAAGCAAAAGCACAAAGATTTATATCTAAGGAATTGCAAAGAAATATAATCTGGGACACTATAATAATGTTTGATCACGAATTTGTGTTTTATGTGTGTGATTGGTCTTTTGATTTTCTTATGCATGTAGGGGTAATTAAGTTGTGTGGGTGACCTGAATAACACAGAGTTATGATTAGATTTCAAACTAACACCTGAGCTCTCAAACAAATTGTCTTCTCACACTGACTCAGTCTCCTCCATGCACACCTTATTCATCAATCTTCTATTTTTAATTTTTGTCACATTAAGTGCTAGGAAGTGAAAATGGTCGCTGTGTGGTATTTCAGTAAAAAAATAAAGCATCATAATTGTATTTATTGCCACGTGTTTGACAACTAGTTACACAGCCACAATGGATTTGCTTTGGTGATTGGTACATAAAAATTGCAAAATACATCAAATGAAAACTCTTCAAATTAGAAGTCTGGTCTCATCTTTTGTTGCTTTCACCTGCTGCTGAGCTTTAACAGATCATTTAGAGAAATAATATATTGAATATGTCACAAATATTCAAACAAATGCTGTAGCATTAATAATATGAATTATGAAATGTACACTTTATAGAACAGGCCACAAAGTAATACAGTGAAGCATTTAAATAGAGGATGGATTTACCATTTTGTATAACTGGTATTTAATTATTAATAGAAATTGTATATAATTGTAAGTGAAATTTGTATCTGATCATATCAGATTTGGGGGTTGTATTTTTTTTTGTCTACCTCCTTTGTTTCCTTTTCATCTTTCCCAGTGGTGTAAGTGAGTAATCAAGCAAACCTACATATGTTCCCTTAATTAAACCATTTGAGTTCTCTTAATTAATCCGTTTGAGTGCCTTTAAATCCTTAAATTAGCCACGGCTAATTTGGCTGCACTATCCCTTTAAAGAAGTCCGCTATATCAACAGCGCACGAGAACGGTCCATTTCACCGAAAAAAGGGGAACTCCTTCACTGCGGCGTGGGATTTCGAAAAATACACACCCAAAACATACATTAAGTGTGGAAACTAACAAGCTTGAGCGGAAGAACTTCCTAACCCAGTTCCAACGAAATCTTGGAAAACAAGGTTTAGTTTTTATCGTCTTCACCACGAAACGGAGTCCACCCCTTTGGGGGCTGTTCTATTTTTAGCATCAGCTGTTGCAATACAAAGATTAGCTGCTCGTCGTATTGTTTCGCAGATGTGGGGAGCTCACTCCCGTCTGTGGCGACAGGACCGAGAAGCCCTGAAACCGAGACAGAGGAGACGATGACGGGCAGCAGGAGCAGGAGGAGGAATATGTCGGAGTGAGGACGTCTCTTTGTGTGTGTCAGCTAAGCTCGAATCGGTGAGTCTTGCTTTTTTCCCCTTCTCCTCCTCGTCTTGTTGTTGCGAGGTCGTGTTTTCCCCGGACGGACAGTGAAGGCAACACGAAGCGTTAACGTAAAACCAAAATGTACCGTAATGTGAATGTAAAACCGTCGCCGTGTCGATCAGTGACAAGCCCCGGGGAAGTTATTTTGGCGTTAATTGGAGGTTAAAAAGCCTGCATCTGGTTTGCGGAAATTCCCTTTTTTTGGTGCAAACTTGAAGAGAGAGAATGAAGCAACCCGAAAATCCTCTATTCAGGGGCGGCTGCTGTCGGGTTTCCATACAGCTGCTCACACACTCACTCTCACAGACAGACGGGCCTCGCCTCTGTGTCTGTCTTATAACCTCTGACTGAAATATAGATTTAAGCCTATATGTGATGCAAGGCTCCCAGAGCCAGCCAGCGGTTGACCATCCAGCTGTGATACGTGGTGCAGATGTTTTTTTTCACCGCTGGATGTGGAGAACAGAGAGATTCTTCATGTATCAAATCATAGGATGAGATCATTCAGAAGCACCAGTCAGTCTGCAGACACACACACACACACACACACACACACACACACACACACACACACACACACACACACACACGTTAATCACTATTAATAGCAGAGTGAAATCACCAGGCTGTGTAAGGGGACAGATCCCCCTTTATTCTGACATCATAACTTCATGGAAATGTAAAAAGCCCCTGATTCTGCTCCCACTGCTGGTGATGAAGATGGTGATGAGGATGATGAAGAGGAAGATGATGTCTACCCCATAGCTTAAAGGGGATCTAGAATGAAATCTTACCTTGGTTTTGGTGGGTAATCACAATCTCAAACTGGCCAGTGATGTTTCCGCAGGTCCAAAAACATTATCACGTCCTCATTCGTGTGAAGATTTCTGAGATTGCAATGAGACAGAACGTGATGTAACATAAAGGTGTGATGTAAACACGACCCGCCTGTGTTCAGGTAAGGGAAGCAGTTTGGTAAAGCTTCTCTTCTCTCACCGAGTTTGGGTTGGAAAAAAGTTGCTATACTAGGCCGATGATGAGTGGCAGCTCAAGACAGCCAATCAGTGTAGTGCCTGATGTGTGGTTGCCAGTTAAGCGTGAAAGGGCACCAGATCTGAGCCAAAACAAACCAGGAGGATTCCAACAATAGCATGTGAGGCTGTTCTGATGAAACCAGTGTTCCATAGGCTCTATGTTAGCACCGGAGAACAAGGATAAATACTCTATTCAGCCTCTCCCTTTAAATTATGGTTGTTAGGTGCTGCCTTTCCCAAGGTCTTTTACATCTTTATGGAGCTTTAGTCGTACTCCATATAAGGTAATCATTTGGTAAACCATCTGCGTGTATATCTTTATAGATAGAATGGAGGAAATGAAATCTAGTGTCAGATGATATGAATATCACCCCTATAAAAAGCAAGTTATGCACTTAAATACAGGAATTAAAGCAACAGGCCAAAGATATTAAAAGCCTCAGCTCTCAATGCAAAATGCCACCTGTGACCGTTGGAGTAGCGTGTATTATTAATTTATTACTCTATATTTGAGTGTTATTGCTCATGCATTAATCACAGAGGGGTTTTCCTGTTACAGTTAATAGAGACGTGAGCGGTTTTAAAATAACCAATCAGCCATTAGTTTTAATTTCAAGATGAAAACATTTAGATTAGACTACTATTATATAATATCTGAAAAGGTATTGGTTTTCAGTGAAATGTTTCACTGCACTTTATCTGTATCCTGATCTACTCCTGACATGCACATGTGCACATACACGTATAGACATAATAATAATAATAATAGTAATAATAATAATAAAATGCTATTTACTGTTGCATACAGTATGTAACCGCAACAATTATAAAATCCCAAATAAAGCTATAACCTACATCAGAAGCATGTTGCTGTTTCTCTAAACTATACATCATTTATCTAAGCTAACATTTCATGTTTTTTAGCGGTTGTGCTGATTAACATTAAGAAACAAGTAGACGTTCATTAATCGTCATCAGTGTCTAGCTCTGGTTCACAGTCTGCATCTTGTTGTGTGGGTGAAACTCAGAACGTATCAGAATGAATTAATGAGCGAGTGAATGAGTGAATGAAAAAGACCAGGGTAGGAAGTGCCCCCAGCCAGTTGCAGCAGATATTTGTGTCTGAATTGTGTGTCAATGGCAGCATTGTTCACAGAGGAATCTGGATGCTGTATTTTCTATTTTTTTTTAAAAAGAGACATCAACGTGATTTATGTCTGAATGGATTATCAAACAATAGAGCTGCCTTATTTTCCAAATAAATTAGAAAAAAACATTGGAAAACGCACCCATAACGCATCACTCGTCACGAGTTTAACCCTGCATCGCCGTTTGTGTTATAGTCTCAGACTTCTAGCTCAACTTCTAGCTTCCTCACAAAAAGCTCTTGTATACAATCTGTCACATTCTTCTGGATATGGATCCAGCAGGTAGAAACTTTACTTTATCTGAAAATTCAACTTTAAGATGCTCAGTGCTCAGTCACAATGACAAATACAAGGTTTAGATAATGAAGAGGGTTCAAGCCACATTTTGAAATGTGGGAAATCAGGATGAGATGAGATTAGTAAACTCGTAGATCAAGATTCATTTCACTGGGTTAAAATCTCTAGTAGATGAGCTATTACATTAACACGGGCTATTTGTGTCATTTGTGTCTCGCGCTGCGTTTCTACTTGTAAAGGCTGAAGTTGGAGAGTTTCATCCAGACTTCCGGCTTCAGCATATTAAATCCTGGGTTGTTTCTGCCTTTTCTTTGTCACGACACAGGGGCTGTCTGAAAACCTGCTGCTTTTATCAAAATGACATAAACCAGCAGATTACTTATGTCACACCTGTGCAGGATTAACAGGACAGATATCAATTAAAATGTGATGTTGCATGGTGAAATGAAAGATCAGATCGGCTCCGTATCCAATAAAATAAGGGTGGAGTTTGTCTGTGGCTCGACAGACGCTTAATATATGTTGAACCCGGTGAACTAACTCCTCACACCCCCTCCGGATGATCGATGAGTGTTGATATGAACAGGCCAGGGTGTGTGTGTGTGCGTGTTTGTGCGTGTGTGTGTGTGTGTGTGTGTGTGTGTGTGCGCTCCTCCTTATTCCTGTTCTGTGAGATGTGTTGCAGCTTTTGTTCCCATGTGAAGAAGGAAGTTCCTTTATCCTTTTCCCAAGGCGGCAACTCCTCCAGAGCCCACAGACATGGTGTCAGAGTGTCGACAAAACTCTAGTGGAAACACACACCGGGAGGTGTTAGGAGCTGACAGAACGTGTCACAGGCTGCTTTTGTCCTCTCGTCAGCGCTCTGGAGGAACAGAAAGTTATATTTCCTGGTGGGGATTTGTCTTCTCGGGGGAGGAATCCAGTGAAACAAGGCGCGTACAGCCGTGCTGATGTGCCGCACACGACTCCTGCGACTGCAAAACTGAAGATCTGAAGAGTTGTGGATGAAACAAGATGTTTGAGGTCTTCATTTTAGCCTTTGTCGACCATATTTTCCACCAGTACCACCTATGGTCACTAAACACGCAATATGTAGCAAAAATGGCAGATGAAGGAGGTCCTCGAAAATCCGAGTTCAGGAACTACATATTATCCTGTGGTGTGAACACACACAAGTGGGGGAACTTTCCCCGAAAGGTTCAGGAACTGTGGAAATTTCCTGTTGGTGCAAAAGTGCCAGTAGTGAGTGAGGAGACGTAAGTGTGGGCGATTTCAGACACATCTCCATGACTTCAAGTTGTTGGGTTGGGTAGATTTCAGAGTGAAGGTGCATTGGGTAAGAGGATATCGGGTTTAGGGCAGGTAAGAAAATCATCCAGTGTTTCCAAACTGGCTCTAAAAAGCTGCTAAAGAAGCATGCAGTTCTTCCTAAGAGGAGCTGTCTGGGGCACTTAGATATGGCAAGGGTAGGAAATATAGTAGGGCCTACAATGGCAAAAAATATGTAGAGTAAATGGAGCAAAAAATATAGACTTTAAAGCTCAAGACTACACTACATTAAGCAGTGAAATTGAACTTCCTGTTGAGTTTCTCCACTATTTGCATGTCAAAGCAATAGTTAACGCTCAATGTCACATGACGTGATAGATAATGCTAGTGCTATAACACGTGATCCATCCATTTATTGTCTTATACATCTAACCAATGTTCCAGGGGTCTGCTGCGGCCTGTCTGAGGCCCCTGCTGTACATGGATACATGATAGAGGATGAAAGGCACTAACCCAGCCTGCCTCTGTGGATGGTTGAAGCTACTGGTTAAGCAGACAGTCCTCTACCACCAGTGTATGGATGGGTCAACGCGACCTGTGTCTGTGAAAAGCATTCAGAGTTTTCATCAAACCCAGAAAACCGCTCTGTACTGTAAGAACCAGACCACCGGCCCTTTACAAACACACTGTCTCCTATCAGCCTAAACCTGCAGGTTTTTGCTCCGATGGGAACATTTCAGCTCCACGTTCAGGTATGATAGGATTTAGCTCACATATAGATAATAAATGCCATGGTCTGATGTCTGTAATGATTGATAGCTTGAGCATATAAGGCACGATATGTGTTTTCATTTGGGTCATAACGGTAACCCCAGACAGACGTTTTAAAGCCTATTCCCTCTGGAATAGAGGGTTTATAAAAAGAGAGCGGGACCAAAACGGAGAGGCTCAGATTTGTTGGCCTCAGTTTTCACGCCACACTGCTAAGTGTGTCCTCGAGTTTGGTTGGCACTCTGAGACGTGCTATAGGCAGCCAGACCGGTCAGATGACTAAGTTTGGTCTTTTGGTCGGGGACACATCGTGGAGTTTCCGCTATAAAAGCTCCCACTCCCAGAAGGAATTTGGTTTGTAAACCGGCGTCTGTGGATTATTTTAGAGCCACAGGAGGGATGTGGATTGAGACACAAAGAGGGAAACGCTGACACAAGGTTTGTGTGACCTGAACCGGGCCCAGTGAACCAGGCGCAGCTCTTGAGATGTGGCTTCAGCGACAGATCTGACTGTGAGGAGGCATTTTGACGTCAGGAATCTGGTTTGGAAATTCTTCGGCCGACTTGGCCAGCTGATTGGCTGGTGGCTCAGCGGGGAGGAAGGAAGCATCTTCCTTCCCTCCATTGTGCCGGGCAGGAAAGGATGGACCGCCGCCAGCTGACAGCTGTTTCCTGGTGGATGGAGGAGGAATGGGTGCGTGGGTGGCTCGGTCAGTGGGTGGTGAGGGTGTTGTGAGTGTTGTTTTTTTTTTGTTATCGTTGGTCTGTTTTGGATTGATTTGGACTTTGATCCGAACTTGGAATCTGAAGTTTTGAACGAGACATCAGATGTAGATATTTGTTCAATATTTGTTGAGATTAATTGAATCCACCTTCCAGATATTATGAGCTCCATTAAGGCCGTTTTGCAGTGGATGGGTGTCTCCGCACGTCCTGGAAAACCTGGGAAATTAATCACCAGCGTCCTGGAAAAATACGAGTGGTGCATGACAGCTGTATCTCCTCTAACCTGTGAGAAAACACACAGGTTTAGAAGGTCTGTGCATACATAGTCTGTAAATGAATCAACGTTTCCAAGCGTTTGAGACGTTTCATTATAGCCACAGACTGCACGTCTTTGAGCTCAGGCGTGTAGAGGCCAAAGATGAATAGATATGTGACCAATATGGGTAAATGTACAAAATGAAAGGTTCAACTGTAGAAAATGACACATCTTCAAAGTCTATCTCATAAAAAAGAATCTGCTGTAAACTTGAAGATGGATTTACAGGCAGAAGTGTCCTTTTCCTCCTCACAAGCCTCACTAAAGCCTCCTCGTACAAAACACGCGTATAGCCATGTAACTTTTTAAATATTTCACACCACAAACTGTTCACACTTTCAGGCACTTTGTACGTTCTGTCTTCTCCTGTGCCACAATGCTGCGTTTGTTTCCTCTCACAACCAGTTTTTGATGGGCGCGAGAATGGCTTCAGGAGTGTTACGTTGGGACTAAAATGTCTGAACAAACTTAAAATCATTGCCTTATAGCACGAATACTGATCAGGAATGTTAAAGAGTCTATTGGTGCTGTCTAATTATTGTATTCATCATTACAACAGATTTTATTCAGATTTAAGATAGGATTATCTTAAATCTGTCAATAACACACAACAATCCACACATAATCTACATAACAAATACTGAGTAGTAATGAAGTAAATGAGTATAGGAACAAGTAAAGATAGAAATAACAGACAATAAGAATGATTATAATAGTTATAGTTATGTGGTGTTTTTAATACTGACAGGGATAAATAAAGGTCAATAAGACATAAGTTTCGTTATCCTATACAAACCAAAAGGAACCAGCACTGAGTGAAGAGGCTGAAACGTGGTGCGCAAAACAATGGCGTGTACAGTATGGAGCGAGCGGCGTACTGCGGCATTTCTTTGCACTTTGTCCTGGTGTGCCCCCTGCTTCCTCTCCCTCACTCCTCCTCTGCCTCCCCTCCTCTCTCCCGCTCTCCTCCTCTCTGCCTTCCCTCTCACGTCTTGCCCCGAACGTGCTCCTCCGCCTCTGCCCGGCTCCAGCTGTGATGTGAGGTTTTGTAGCTGGAGCTGCACACACACACACACACACACACACACACACACACGCACACACGCACACACGCACACACGCACAACACGACTCCTATTTTACAGAGCGCGTTCAGCTCGGTAATGACTGTGAAAATGAGCAGAATCTAAGAGCGCACATTAGTACAGTACTGTACAGGCTGTTCCCCCGAGGTGTGAAAAAGTCCTCTGATTCATTTCTACAATCTTAAAATACACATTTAGAAAAAAAAATTCACATTCAGCCTGTAGTACACGTCACGTCGTGTGTGCAGAACGCTCCTCTGTTGGATCTCTTATACTCCTGCGAGATCGGTGTTTATTTTTGTGTTCAGAAACCCCATAATTACAAACTACAGTCGAGCGTCTGTGCGGAGGCCGCATTTCGCTCTGCTCGCTCGCTATGTGGGTTCTGGTGGGGAGCAGACATCATTAGCCTGGTTTCTGATACGAGGCCAAACCAGGCCGGCCAAAGCTCCCTTTAGCCTCGGTTATTGTTGTACCCATACCGATGACGTGAGAGCGGAGCCGCACAACAGTCAGGCCTTGTGCCTACAGCTGTGTGTACAATTAGTGATGCCGTGGCTGCTGCTTCTTCACTTCTACTCCATCCATCATCTCCACCAGCTTTGGAAGGGGTCTGCTCACACCATCTCACACACTATTCACTCTCTACGGGTAATTTAGAGTCTCCAGCCGACTCAGAAACGCTTGTTTTTGGACTGTGGGAAGAAACCCATACACACGCAGGGAGGACACGCAAACTCCACACTGAAAAGTCCTCAGACCGACCAGGAGTTTAACCTGGGACCATGTTGTGCTCGTCTCACAGGCAAAATGTGGGAATAGCTTAGTATAAAACAACAGGAAATGTGTGCTTTACATTACCAGTATCTCAATAGTGCACTGTAGATAGAGTTCCCACGCCCGCTGGAAGATTAAGTAACTTGTTTACTGGTCTTGGAAAGCACCTGGAGAATCAGAGAAAAAGAAAAAAATACCTGGAAAACTATGGGTTGGTTTGGAAAACGATTTCTCCACTATTGTTTACCCTGCAAGTAACGGTTTCGAAGGTTTGGATAGTCACGCCTAGTCTATAAGCTTGTCATAAGGTTGGACATACAAGTTGGATACAGGTCAGGTACAGGTCTGATAGAGTTCAGGTGCAGATGGGATACACGTCAGGGACAGGATGGATACAGGTCAGGTACAGGTCTGATAGAGTTCAGATGCAGATGGGATAGATGTCAGGGACAGGGTGGATACAGGTCAGGTACAGGTCTGATAGAGTTCAGGTGCAGATGGGATACATGTCAGGAACAGGGTAGATACAGGTCAGGTACAGGTCAGAGTCTGGCCGGATGGAGGTCGTATACAGGTTGCATGCAGGTCACATTTTAAAGACACTGTACATTGTCACCTCGAAAAAAAAATCACATCTGGAATACTGTTAGAACAGAGCACTTAGGCATGTGAATGAAGGCTGTACAAACATGTAAACTCTGTTGTAGGTGGGCTGAAAGGAAGCTGAACCCTCTCACATAGGTTGTCTTGTCCTACTGTTATATGATTATTATTATGTCAAATCAGGCAGATTGTAATCCCTATAAAAAACTTGCGCCAAAACTGTCTTTTCTCTGACATCCCCACAACCTTCATACCAGTCTAGTAAAGTAAGGTGAAGAAATGACAGCCTTGTAACTGTCACCCAATGTCTTATTTATCAATAAAAACAACAGTAACGACATTAATTATAATAATAGCTCTGAAAATAATGTTGATGATGTGCACTACCTCCTCGAACAGTAAACAATGCAGGATAAACACACACCCACTTTGGCTCCTAACAATCACCTTCCTGCTTTGATCAAAGCTGGGAGTCGCAGCCCGTGGTTGCCATGGTGACGCAAAGCAGCGGCAGCAAGAAAAAAAACCTTCTTTAACACCTCCTTCTCTTCTCCTCTCTTTCTCTCTCTGCCGTCCCTCCCTCTCTCCATTCTCTCTCTCTCTCTCTCTCTCTCTCTCTCTCCCTCCCTGTCCTCCATTTCAGCCAGGAGCGTCCCGCCCGCCGCCGACTAGCCCGCTTCCCGCCGTCGCCGCCGCCGGTAGCCATGGCGACCAGCGCCGTGCCGAGCGACAACCTGCCAACCTACAAGCTGGTGGTGGTGGGGGACGGAGGGGTCGGGAAGAGCGCCCTCACCATCCAGTTTTTCCAGAAGATCTTCGTGCCGGACTACGACCCCACGATAGAGGACTCGTACCTGAAACACACAGAGATAGATGGACAGTGGGCGATACTGGATGGTGAGGAGAGACGCACACGTCTGCTCAGTGTCCTCATCTCTGCTCTCACCGATAAACGAGCGTTTGTAAATACGTTCTTAAAATACGACACACATTCCTGTGGTCGCCGTCTCCTACACTGAGCTGCACATGGAATAACAATTCCCTCCTCAAGTTATTGACATTTATGGTTGGGGAAAAAAAGCTCAATACATATACAGTAGTAGAAGGCTTTCCACGACTTGATCCCTCCCTTTCAAATAGTACATTTGTGTCAGGAAAAGAGCTAAAAGCTGCTTAGGAAGATTATTAGTACTCATTAGAACTATAGTGCATACGTGACTCATAAAGTCTCCAGAGCAGTTCAAATCTGTATACATTATGCATTTATTTATGATATATAAACAACATATGTAAAAATGTTTTTTTTGTTTTTTTTAGATTAAGATTCAGTACATTTTAAAATCTGGTGCACTGTGTAGTCCACTCTGTAGTAATACTTATGTAGAGAATATGGGTCGAACTCTTGTAGAGTGTGTTTGAGCTGCTGCCCTGTAGGAGGCGCTACGGGTCCCATCACATCCTCCAGGCTCAGGAGTAGGTTCAACCTCCCGCCATGAAAGAGGCCGACCAACCAGTCCCTGCAGGTGGAGGTTTTGCACTATACAGGACACTGCTGAACTAGACGTCTTTATGTTTGTGTGTTTTGATTTGATCTGGTTTCCGAGCTGGCCTCATAGTTTATTTCTCTTAGCGGGTGAAGGATGCAGTTTCTCATTGTTAGTGAATGAAGAGCATTTGATTTAGTTTTGCTTTCGTTTGGTGCCTCTGGAATAACGGTTGCGCTGTATCACACTCTTATGGATCTTGGGAAGCACCTGAGTCTCTGTGCACCATTGAAAAACCATAACAGTGTCCCTGAAATGCCTCAATTATCCTGCGACTGTGTTGTAATGTGCGAGTATGTTCATACCCCGTGTGAGATCCATATCATGTGAGTCACATGTTCCCGCACCTCCGCAGTGCTGGACACAGCCGGCCAGGAGGAGTTCAGTGCCATGAGGGAGCAGTACATGAGGACGGGAGACGGCTTCCTCATCGTCTTCTCGGTGACGGACAAGGCCAGCTTCGAGCACGTCGACCGATTCCATCAGCTCATACTACGGGTCAAAGACAGGTAGGGCGCGGGTCACATGGCTGCGTCTCGTGCACGCGTCCTCAGTGTTATCTCGTAGCTGGACTGCTGGAGGCGAAAACTCAAGAGAATGTGCCCAAAATGTTAAATATAGAAAGTCAAAGTCAAAGCCGGAAGCCAGGGTTAGAAAAAGAGGAAGTGGCTCTATCAGATGCCAAGATATTTTTAATCAAGTCAAGAGTGACTGTCAGTGCTACTCACTACTGCTTTTACTCTTTCAATCGTCTGAAAGTCACAGGCGCTTTGAAATTCTGGGTGAAACCCAACGAAAAGGGACCAAAAGACTGTTTGCCGAACCTGGATACTCTTATTTTGACTGTGTTAAAGAAACTGGTCTGGGTCATGTAATCGCTTCTGATTGGCTGAGACTCTTTGTGTCTGCACTTTAATGAGAATCAGGTCAAACGTCCACGATGCTTGATTGTCATTTGCCATTTATTGTGCTATCTGTAGTAGACCTAGTGTTTTATTTACACAAAACTACTAAATCAAGTACTTTTCACAGTTGATGATATTCATCCCAATTTCCTCTGGGCCAGACATGATGACAGGTGTCACAGTTGTGCCTTTCCAAATTAAATTGGCCAAACATCGGGATCTCATTCCTGCAGACCAAGTTGGGGAGATCAGATCAGATTTGGCTCCAGTGACTGGAATCAGTCGTGTTTGTGAGCGTCTGTGGCCAGAAGACAGATTGCATCTGTTCTCTGACTGTGACTGACAGTGGCCAATAAAACCGAGCATGAGACAGAACAAAAATAGAAACCGGAACTGAGCGAGTCTGGCCATATTTAGCAGCTCTCCACTGCAGCTCACTTCTTCTACGAGATCGTCGGAGACAAGAAGAGCGATGCAGACATCTGACACCTCTCCGACGGTTTGCGTGCCGTGCAACGCATTTTCTCCACATCACGAAACACTCGTGAAGGGAGACCTCAGCTTGACCTCAGACCTCAGACTGACGCGTGTGTCGTTCTGCTCGCAGGGAGGCCTTCCCTATGGTGCTGGTGGCAAACAAAGTGGACCTGGTCCATCTGAGGAAGGTCACCAGTGACCAGGGCCAGGAGATGGCTGCCAAGCATAATGTAAGTGCTGATCCTTTCCTTATCGTTGTCTCAAAAGATCTACTGGACAGGAGCCCGAAACAGAAAGGAAGAAGATGTGTTGCATGACTTTTCACACAGGATGTTAAAATCCACCACTGCTAAAAAGTGCTGTTATGATCAGAGGGACCAATGGACTAACAGAGAGGTCATGGATAAAGTCTAGATCTATATATAAAAAAGGGGGTTGGAAGCTATAAGTCCATGCTTCTCTCCAGCTCCTATACAAGCTCAGTTTGTATTTTTATGCTCCAGAGATGGTGTTTTCTCACAGCTGTGGGGTTTGCATGTTCACCTTTTCTCTGGCTTCTCCAGTTTCCAAACACATGCATCAGGGTTGACTGGAAACTCTGAGATGCTGCTCGATCTGAGTGTGAGAGAGTGAATAGTGTGTATCCTGTGCTCTTGTCTCAGGTGAGGTGGGATAGGCTCTAGGTTAGATGTTGGATGAATGGATGAATGGATCCTCTAGACATGTGTTTCCTGGTGGTTTGTCTGAATGTTTTCTTTTCTGGTTTGATTTGTGAACATTAAAATGTCCTCCTTTTTATTCAGAACGTATTCCACTTCTACTGTTTTTCACTGTGCTGTTTATTATCTAGTGTATAGTGTTCAGAGAAGATCTGTATGGTCATGTTGTCGATCTCAGATGTTAGTTTAGTTTTACTTGTACTGATTCTGTTTCCAACAAAAACATGGGACTTAATACGTCAGCAATAAAATCAAATCCAGCGAGGACTCAGAGTTGCTGAGTCTTCGTTCTGCTCCGACCCACTGGGACTGAACTGAAAAATAAATGACAGCTCACTCTGCTACACCCACACACACCCACACAGTGTCCTCTCATTCTGCTGGGCTGACCCTCTCTTCTTGTTGGTCCGTCTTGTGCCACAGATTTGGATTTATTTCTGCTTTCCTCCTCAGATAACTTATATTGAGACCAGTGCCAAGGATCCTCCAATGAATGTGGACAAAGCCTTTCACGAGCTGGTTCGTGTTATCAGGTAGTTATTGTTGAAAGTTCGTTGCTGTGCTTCCATTGAATGAAGACTTGAGACCTTTTGTATGGAAAGAAAACTAAAGTCATCGCATCCACTATAAAACTAAAGCTCGTCCCCCTTCCCCACTTCATGTCCAGTGTGTACTTCCTTGCTGCAGAGGTTAAGTGGCACTTAGAGACTGTTACTCTGCATGTGAGGCCAGTGAATACATTTTTAGGAAGAGCAGAGAAGCAAAGAAAAAAAATGCAGAGCCATTTCCTGTCCTGACATAAGTGTAATTTCAGAAGAATTTGGATTGTTTCCATACTTTGCGTGCGATCACATCCTGTTTTATAAAGCCGTCTCGTCCCGGGGACCAAAAGGCAGCCGGCCACAGCGGGCCTGTGTTCGGAGCCACAGCTGTGCTCACCTCGCTGTTTGTAAAGGAGCGACCCAGGCTGCAGGGACTTCTCATGGCCGAGCTCTATCTCACACACTGACGGGAACCCAGGAGTCGGTCCACGGATCAACATCCTCCCCTAGTGGCCACACAGTAGATCACAGTCTCAGAGGAGGGAGTATGTGATTGTTACAGTCAGATATGTGTTTTTGTGTACAGTTTTTTTGGTGAAAATTACAAAATAGATGGATGACAATGCTTGATATCATGGCATGGGCTTCCTCCAGAACTCTAGTTCTGGTCCAAAAACGTGCATCTTTAGGTCGACTGGAGAGTCTGGTGTGAGAGGGACGTGAGAGAGGGTCAAGGAAATGAATGAATGAATGAATGAATAAATATAACTCCTCCAATGTTTCTCTCTGTCCACACACAGACAACAAGTCCCAGAACGAAACCAGAAAAAGAAAAAGAAGATGAAGTGGCGGGCGGAGCGCTCTGCGGGCTCGCACAGGTTCCACTGTGCCATATTGTGACCTCTCCCCTCGCCCCGTTCAGTCATCTGTGACGTAGTACTCACACCCACATGCACACCCACATATCTTTGGACGTCCCCAAAGGAACTTCTCGGGCAGTGGTTTTTCTTTAAAAACAAAAACAAAACAAATGAGTGGAGCACAAAAAGGAGGGGTGGAAAGGAGAAGCCAATGGGACCGAGGTCCTCCCCCAAGCAGTTCTCAGTGCTGTGCCATCTCCTCCCAATCTACGGCCCGTCTGTCCTCGGCACAGAGCTACAGAACTGTCTCTGAACTGTTTTATCAATCAAAGTGTAATTAGTTTTTTTCTCCAATCCTAATATCAAACATGGCACAAAGATCAACAGACTCGGGGGAGAGAACGAGATCAGGATCAGCCCTCCAAAGGGAAGAAGGAGCCGGGTCTGGAAGGGAAGAAACAAACAAAAAAAAAAAGAAATCAGGCCTTCAACTCAAACAACTCCATCAACAGCAGCTCCATCGACAGCCCATCCTCGCACTCCTGCCGCTCCCTGGAGACACCCTCCAGTGTGTGATCGTTAGATGTGCTGTCTGCAGCTCTCTCTCTCTCTCTCTCTCTCTCTCTCTCTCTCTCTCAGCAGAGTGGGTGTCATGAGGAGGAGGGGAGGGGGGCTGTGGATTGTGGTGGTGAAAATTAAGTGTTGTGCAGTGTTGTCGACGAGTGTTGGAACCGTGCGTGGCAGGTTTTCTTTGTGGGGGGGGTGGGGTGGGAGGAGGAGGAGGAGGAGGAGGAGGAGGAGGAGGAGGAGGAGGAAACGTCGGTGCAGAGAAGATGAAAGGACGTGCACGTGGCAGGAGAGAGAGGCGTCGTGTGGGCCGGCTGAACGGGCCGGACGGATCTGTGGTTCTGTGATTGCAAAGTGGAAGAAGAAAAGTGAGCGCGGTCGGTGTATGAGTCACACTCAACAGGGTTTACACATGTGTCAGTGGCCGTTTTTTACATTTTATTTCCTGCTTTTAAAACGGAGCCGTTTAGATTCATTCGGATTTGCCTTCATCAGTACTGTATCAACCGCAGCCCTGATGCTTTTTTTTGTTGTTGTTTTTGTTAAAGTCTTAAGAAAACTCAAATTACTTTCCATGCATTTTATATCTTAAAGGTATACAATTACATTTATGTTCTTAACATAATCTAATCAGTGGTGGCGATGTTATCAAATTCAATGCTGTTTGTTTTGTTTTTTTTTTCTCAAAAGACCCGTAGGAAGCTCTCGACGGACGAGAGCAGATAAGGGATAAGCGAGAGCTTTGCGCTTCCCCCGGAGCGCGCTGGACAAGCTGATTTGCACTGGCCACTAACCAAAACAATGTGATGTCACTTTATTCCAAGACTGCGCCGCTCCATTCAGGACAACGTTAGGAGGAGAACGGAGCTCAGAGGAGGACAGAGCGCTCCTCACCCCGAGGCTTAAAGCCATGTTAACCTGGCTACAGGCTCTAGTTTAGCTGTAGGACAACCCACACACACACACACACACACACACACACACACTCGAAAGCAACAAGACATTCAGTGTATTCATGTCCGTAGGTGTGAGTTGGATAGGAATGTACAATTTAATAACCTATGAAATGGCTTGTACTGTTAACGCACTAAAAGTTTCAGTGGACAACTTTTTTTTGTCTGGATGAATAACCGTCTCTTGAAAGAAAACATTTTTGCACTTTTAATACAATTTCTGACTTTTTCCTATTGGCATGCTGTTTTATGTTCCGATCTGTAAAGTGAAACGGAGGGCACGGTCGAGGAGAAAAAACAAAAGCGTGAAAAAGACAAAAGGATTGATTTGAATGTAAAAAAAGAAAAAACAAAAGAAGCAAACGGGCGATGGGCGTTGCCGCCCCGTGTGCCTGTGTATGCCTGTTGCCTTGGCCGTGATTGTACCAAGGATCAATCGAGAGGGGACGCAATCAATCGAACGGTGCTGAAAGACAGTTGTGAATCGACAAGGTTGAGTGTGTGTAAAAAAAAAAAAAAATATATATATCATTTTGTTGAAGGGCAGACGAATTCACTTCAGCATGAAAACGGAAAAAAAGAGAAACTCAACCTCAGCGTAAAGAAGGAATGCAGTATTAACCCAGACCTACTGTTAAAGGGACTTCCCAGAGAGTTTCATACTGAAGTACTGATCAATGAAGCAATGAAGCAACAGACTCTGGATCATGGGTGAAGGGGCGGGCGGGGGGGGGGGGGGGGGGGGGGCAAAAAAAAGAAAAAAAATACTGAATGTGTCAGCTGAAAGTGTTGCATCATGTATGTTTGATACTATTTTGTATTATTGATATGATTCTTGCAAAGTGTTTTTTAAAACAACTGAATAATTTATTAATGTCTATGTTACCTCAGCGTGTCCCAGACCTGGACAAAAAGCTTAAACCCCCCCCCCCCCCCCCCCCATCGTGTTTTTCTTTGGGACTCGCAGGCCTTCTGGCTCTGAGCCCCCTCGTATGGACAGACTTGTCAATGTTATGGACCAAGAAGAAGAAATAAGAGTTCGGTCCTGAGCCAAAAAAATGTTTATATATATATATATATATATATATATATATATATATATATATATATATATATATATAATGAAATAAAAGCATAAGGACCTGCTTTACTGGAGTTCACATGGATGGCCCCTTAAGTTCAAACATAATCATATGTGGGTCAAAAAAGTTTGTTGTGGAACTTAAAATATGTTTGTTTGTTGAATGTGAAATTCCTTAAAGGAATAGTGAAACAGTTTGGAAGATGTCTGAGGAGATTTTCACTCACCCAGGGCAAGAGTTATGAAAGGTAGAGCAGTGGAAAGTGGATTCTTGCAGATGCTTCATCTCGCATTCAAGAGGCTTCTTCCAGCTGCCACAACTCTAAAACTCCTTGGATAGTCTTGCTGAGAGTTTGAGGAGAGTATGGACACCACTCTTATATCTTTACACTTGGTTATCTTGTCCTAATCTTGTTTTATCTAGTCTCAGCTTGGTATAAAAAGAAGAAATCAAATCTGTGAGAGCTGTGGACTTACATGCGTGGAGCTAGCCGTTTCCAGTCCTCATGCTAAGCTAAACTGAGCTAAGCTAGCAGAGTTTAGCTAGGCTCTGCACATGCAAGTGTGGTATCACTATGCTCGTCCCAACTCTCAGCAAGGTGAAAATTGTCACACTATTCCTTTGAGCAGACTGAGCTCATGTTCCAGCCCAGTATCTTCTTGTTGGTTATTTAATTTTAATACGTTTTTTGTTTTGGTTTAAGGTCCAAAGTACAGTTGGGAATCAGAAGGTTACCTTTCTTGAATTAATCGTGATGGCTGGTACAAAGAAACCTGCTGAATGAAATGCGCCATCGTCACTTTTTTTCAGGCAGACCAAATACAAAAACCTGAGGAGTGAACATAACGCATCAGTTATTTGACCCTGGATTATATGTGAGTGAAATTGAGCACTTTTATTTTTTTCAGTAATTGGAGAGGTCGTGTTCTGTTTTCAAAAAAAAAAAAAAGACAACCGAGTATTGTTGAAGTTATGCAATTGATTTGCTTTGTGTATGTCCTGAACTTTTGTCCATGTGTATAAAAGGGCCGTGTAAACTAAGAAGTTTGGATTACAAAGAAAAAAAAAAAACAACAACAACGATTTGGTGAGTTGTCGATCCAGTTGTGTAATATGTGTTTTTGGACAGGTCTGTTGTATCCTAACTGGCTGTGTCAGACTGAGGAGCTAGACGAGGCACAAACAAACTGTGGCCTTTTTTATCTAGCCTCAGGGGTCGATTATATTTCAATAAAGAAATACAAGTATTGTGACTTTACGTTGTCAGTGAGTGTGTTCATGGTGTTACCATGCAGAGCCCGGCACCAGCAGCCACAGCGGACACAGCTACACGTGCTGTGGGAGCCTGTTCGCCTGCTCAGCAGAAACTCGCCTCATTAATCTTCATGGCTGTCAGGCTCCATTGAGTTTGACACCGAGGCTGCTGAAAGCTCCATTTTGCCTCATTGATTCCAACCCCTCAGAGAAGTGAGCAGGTAGCGCATCTCTGCCATTGATTAATGTCCACGGTCCCCGTCCCTCGGAGGGAAACCTGGCCAGGACGAGACGAGGAGGCCACGAGATGGTGCTCAGGGTTATTGAGATGGATGTCGTATCTCCCCTCCAGCTGTGAATCCAGGCGAACCACGGGGTGGTCCCAAGAGTTAAATGCTTTCAACGTGGTTGCTCTAAGTGATTCACTTAAGCCGTGCCAGCATTTTTATGTAATGAGCGGGAGCAAAACCTAAGGGAGAGACCCCCATTACACCACTAAAGTGATTTAAACAGCTATGAAAATGTATATGAGTAAATCAATGAAGACTGATGACTATAAGACAAAAAGGACTAATTTTCCAGTCATGGGGAAATTAATTTATCTGGCAGCTCATCTACCAGTTGTAGTTAAATAATAAAGCCTGAAGGCTATATGTTCAGAGGATCTTCTGTAGCTCTGCAACAGCATCATGGAGAGAGAAGCATCCACCACCGTCATTTTTTGGTCCATCAAGGTGTTTGGTGGATGATCTCAGTTGCTGAGAATGGTCTCTGGCATCCTTAGTGGCAACTCTGCACCACATCCCTTTGCACCAGCTTGGCTGGTGCAAACCACGAACATCTTCATCCCAGCTCGGACAGGATGAAACTTCCAAATGCTCCTTTGTCAACGAAAGGAGCTCCCCTCCTTCACACGCTCCTCTCCCATACTCCCGTACCAACCAGTAGCTCACAAAATGTGACCAAAACAAAGCAAAACTATAACAAAAGTTGAGTATAAACACGTTCTAGATACAGGGAAGCTGTAAAGGCCATTTTGTTGTTGCCTTTTTCTTTGTTTACCAGACCAGTTCCAGTGGATCCAGAGCAGCGGCTAAGGCAGCTAAAGAACCAATGTGAGGACAAGCAGACAAAACAGGTGTGAGGAGGAGGAGTCGCGAAGGACCTTGACGTCCTGGACTCCATCCCCACTGACAGACCAGACATGTACTTAACTGACATACTCAGTGATGTGATGGTAGAAAAGTGATATGTGGGGATTCTGCATGTTTCCCTGCCAAAACCTGGATGTCTAGGCTGATTGGTGACTCTGAAGTGGTCATGTTGTGACAACATTTAGGTACAAAACAGGCACTTTAAAATACTTTAAAGAAAAGAGCTCTGAGAAATGAAATAATTTAACACAGACCTTAAAGTTCACATGCCATTTGCGTATCTGGCCACTAGGTGTCAGCACATCACTGAATACACAGTTGGTAAAAGTCATTTTCCTTTGCAAACCCACAGGAGCTTGGCCAGGGATCTCTTCAAGCTATAAGAAGCTTTAAAAGCAAACAATGAGCTTTGGACAACCAATTTAAATGTCAATGAATCGAAAATTGTTTTGCATCTCAAATGCTATAACAATTGCTTTCAGTCTCATCCCCCTGCAATAGCTTGTTCTTAATACTCATTTAAATGTAAATACACAGCGCAGAAAATGACCTGTTTGGAACATCTTGCATAAATAATATGTTGACAGGATGTACAGATGTTGTTCAGGGAGAAAAGGACAAAAGACTCGGACCATTCGGCTCTGTTATGTCATGGCAATCATTGACTTTGGACCGGCACAAAGCTCATGTCCCCAACCATCACTTCCATCCGCTCTGAATTTCAGTTACACCGCTCTCATTGTATTCATTAAGCTTAGGTTAGGTTCATTCATTTCACACGAGGAGCTCACCTCACATATGCTCTATTCACTATCTCCCCTGGCCTGGTCTTATTTCCTTTCATGTGGACACCCATCAGCCAGCAGTCTTATTTCATGCAGTGCTGCAGTATATTACCTCTGAGACCTCAGGTTTCCAGGTTCAAGCCGTCAGACTTGCTCCCGGTTTATCATTCTCCTCCTCCTATAGAATTACTCACAAGCTGCTCGCGCTCATCACCGCTGCTTTTCCAGGAGCAGAAACTTGCCAATTACTACAGCCGTGTTTCCATGTATTGCCCCGGAAAAGTGCGGCTTTCGTTTTAATAGGACATCAGAGCTGCTGTGTCTTGATTTCATAGAATATTTGAGTCATGCGGAGCAACAAGGGCAACCCTGGCTCAGGGTCATACGTGGATCAGAAGAGTGGTGGTTTGATCTGAGACCTCTGTGACCTACACGTTGAAGCATCCCTGAACCCCAAACTGCACCTGATGCTGCGTCATTAGTGCACCAACGTGTGTGAGTGGTTAATGCTACTGGTTAAGCTGGTTAAGAGGTGTGAGTGAATGGGTTTGAATGCGTCTCTAACAGCGCTCTGAGTGGTCATGGTCACTGTCTCTCTCCTCTTTCTATCTGCTGAGATGCTGCTGTAGTTGTTAATCTTGATTTCGTCATTACTCCTCTCGTTTTTATCGTTTTATCGTTTTTTTCCTTTTCTCTCTACCTGCTAAGATGTAGCTATTGTTGTTCTTGCTGTTTGCTTGCTGATTTTATTGCTGTTGCTGCTGTTTTCATTATACTTATCTTCTTTATTGACACGATTCAATTCCACTCTGTCTCCTTCCTATCTATCTGCTCTCTTTTCTTTGTCCTTTCTCTTCTTTTCCACTCTATGTCCCTTGTCCAGGTCCATTTTGGTCAACAGGTAGCAAAATTATATCAGGAGGGATTTTTTTCCCCTCAGAAATTGGTGAAGAATATTAAACTGCATCTCTTGCAGAGTAAAATACTCTACAAAAGCACCCAGGAGTGTACTGTATGTACTAAGCTGCTGGACATGTTAAGTTAAAAATAAGAAAAGTCTAATGATGTGAACGTGCAGTGGGAGTGTGAAGTTCTTTTAAACAGAGCTGCATATCTTAGTGCTCTCAGGCTGTGCAGTATTAGAAATAAAAGACTGATATATGAACTTGTGTTACAGACTCAGTGTGCAACTTGCTGGGAGATTCAGACGTGATGTGATATGAGTCACAAAATATGACTGCAGCTGGTTTGGAAAAAACAAAAAAAGGGAAAAAGAAATCCCTCACATCCGGCGGGCTGCTCTGTTGCTTTTAATATTCACAAGTAGCCTCTCAAGTACCGAGAAGCAGCTGAGGACAATCCTGCTGATAGTGAGGGAAGTAGGCAGATGCACAAAGAGGAGAAGGAGACAGATAACGGGATGAAAAGGAGAAGGTCAGGATGAGGGAAACAGACTGGCCGGACGGGCGATGAAAATCACCGGTGAGTCAGAGGAAGAAGGGAGAGAAGCTGGGAAGGCCTCTCATTGGTCACTGAACAGTTTACTGTGTTTTAAAGCCACCTGTGATCTGGAGAAAGAGAGATTCATTACAATTAGCAGTTTTAGAAATTGAGGAGTTTAGCAATTCTTTCCCTAACTTAAGTGGTAACTGGGGCCAAACAGATGTGGAGTGTGCAAACATCCTGCCTTATATGTTTGAGCCAGAATCAGATATTCAGGAAGAATGGGTATGGTTTGCATCATACTTGTAATCTGCCTTTGTTTAGATTTGCAGATTTTTATATCAAAATTGAGATGATGTGATGATGATTTTGCGTGAAAATAGTATGTTTGATGTGTTGTAATTCAGTTTACTATTCACTCAAAACTTTAGATTTATCTAAACTACTAAGTAGTAAAGTAAAATAGTGCGTAATAAAAGTATAAATTCTGTACCCATAAAATGCTCCACCACAAGTAAAGTCCTGTGTTGAAAGAAAGGTGCTTATTTTGCAGAAACGCTACTTCTACAACTGATTAACCTTTATGCATCAATATGCACTCTGACAGTTACAAGACACACCTGAGCGGTCTGGAGACGATGCGTGAAGAAGAAGAATAAATTCATCTGTGCAAATGATGGATAGAATTTATGTCTGAAGGGTGAATTTTGCTCTACGAGAGCCGCTGTAAGCTCAAAGACGTCTGCAGCATGTCAGGGAGCGCTGTTGCATCAACGTGACATCACAGAGGAATCAAGTACTGGCTACACACGCAATACTCGTGATCAATCGTGATCTCAGTCGTTGTCGGGCATGGGCGGTTTATACGTAGTGACAACCGATCCATGACCGGGATCAATGACTTTAATTGGGATGTGACAGTGGGCACTTGAGGACGCAGCAAAGCTCTGGCATCGATACATCCAAGGCACAACCTATCGACGTTTCCTGAAATATCTTGTTTTGTTTTCCCCGCCTGCTGCTGTTACCCAGTCTGATAGAGACTCACATGCTGCACGATGCTTTCTATGACCTTGTCCGGAACGTCCTTTCCTTGTTCCTGTTTTCAGTCTGCCCTAGAACTGCACATTGAACCCATCACAGTTACCCTCCAACGTGTCCACAGAACTTGCTCTATGCAGCTCTTCAGCTCATTCATTCATGTCATTTAAATCCATTCACCTGCAGAAACTTTTGTTTGATTCAATCTTCACTTTCTCATGGCAGAGAATTATTGTCAACAATGTTCTCATGTTTGTCCCTCAACATCACATATGTTGAAATAATAATAGTATTATGTGGCGTGTTGCAATGGCCGAAGGCTAAACAGAAATTATGCAAAACCAAAAGCACACAAACACATCAAACAAACAACAGAAAAACGCTACATTCACAGAATATATGCAGAAGAAAAACGTCTTTGGTACAGTATAAACCCTATGAATGTCTAAAGATTGTGTCTGGTCCCTGGAGGCCTGGAGGACCACTGCGTGTCTCTGGAGTGTTTGACCGTTGTGAATTGCCCCTTTCCACCACACTGTTTCAGAGCACACAATGGAATTTAGATATACTTAAAGCCAAGATAATAATATACAGTTATATCCTATAACTATTCATTACATATATACAACCACATGCAACCTCTCTGTCACATCATTTCTTTTTTGTTTAAAGCAGTCTTACTCACCACTTACACCTGGGGTAAAATCATAATATTAGTTATAATATCATCAATTTCTCCACTTTCTTGAGCCCAAAATACTCAGTAAAACTTGTCACTTTCATCTCCGCTGACACTGACTGCGGCACACACGCCACTCAATTTTTCTTCCACACAAAGGTTTCCTGATGTAACTTCCACTCACGATACTGAAATAACTTACATATAAGGAGGAGAAAGAGATCACTCCTGCTTTAATTACTTACTGTGTTATTAAGTGTCAACTTTACCAGGTGAGTGACAGGTGTGATCTTTCTTTTATCTCCCTGATTATGACATATGAACGACCTCATACTCTCTCATACACACTTAGAGCATGCACTCATACAATGTATAAAACAACCAAACCATCACAACAAGCTAAATATATGTTTCCCTGAAGCGGATAATTTAGTTTATTGTTTCAGAGAAACAGTTAATTATAGCAAATAAAAAACCTATTTACTTCTTTTTCCTTTCCTTTCTCATCACACATTACAATTAGTCAGTTAGCAGATGCTTTTGCTAAAGCAAGAGAAAAGTCAAGCTACATCACAAAGTGTAACAAGCAACTCTGTTTTTTCACAAAGGGATGAGAGTACAGGGTAAGTACCAGTACAAGCATAGAGTTTACTGAAGAGGAGATAGTGGTAGGAGAAGGGTAAGGACAAGGAAGAATAAGGGCTGTTCTGTAAGTACAAGCTAGATAGAGGAGATGCTCTTGGAGGAGCTTCTTAAAGATGGAGAGGGACATCCCTGTCCTGATGGTGCTTGTCAGCCCCTTCCACCGTCAGTGAACTACAAATGAGACTGGGCTTACACAGGTGACGAGCCATGTGAGTGGATGATTGGAGCCGGGTGAGGTGGTGGAGGAAAAAAAGAGGAAAGGCACCAGCAGCGAGCCTTGGGGAACCCCCTGGGCTGCTACGACACACTAAATGATGTACTGACGTTGAAACCAGTGATGGTAATAATTTAACTTGGCTAGAAGAATGTGGTGGTTCTCTTGGTTAAGCAGAGTGAGAAGCTGATGCTTTACAGCCTCTGTCCCAGACAACATGGCTGTTTCAGTAAAGTGACTACTTGCAAAACTCAGATCGATTTCAATCAAGGAAATTGCTCCTTGTTGGAAGCCGTTTGGAGTTTTCCGCGTTATCCAACGTGTATGTTGTAGCACAGCTACATGTCGACACTGTTCAGGAAAAAGGACTCTGTATCCACTCCAGCGTGGATGCACAAGCCATGCTCGGAGCTGGTATGTGGTCGAGACCAGCTGCTCGTTTTCAGCAGCTCCTCGGTCCATGTTAGTTCTCTGTCCACTCTTTTCTGAGTGCATGGTACAGCTGCAGCTGCAGCTTCACACCCATCACGGCTCACTGTGAAACCTCGCCCTACAGAGGTGGAGAGCATTCATTTATACCTGCCAGCGAGTCCTGGAGAAGACAGCTTTCACAGCGCGGTGCACAAACAGCTGCACCTCTTTTGCAGAGATCAAAAATAAAAATATCGACAAACTGTACATAATATGGCCGCTGCATGCAAGGTCAGACGAAGCAAGATTCAGCAGGCTTTTTGTTGTGAGGAAGACTAGCCTTCATTCCTTGTCATCATTACAATGTATCGTGATATTTTTGCTTTTGTTGGCTAGATTTCTATCTATTTTCTTTTCAATTTATATATGTTGCAATATTGATACCGGATGTGTTAACTTGTCAATACCTGTGTCAATTAAAATTCTCTTAACAAATCTGGAAATCTTGAAAAGAACTGAAAAACGCCTCTGAAAATATGTTGATTGGTAAGGTTGATTCCAATAAAATAACTTCATCGGTTGCAACAAAGTTAGATATGATATGACCCACACTTCACAGTCACACTTACCTGGGAGTTAAATCACTGTATACCTTTGTGCAACCTGGAAACACTAGAGTACAAAGCGTTATGAATCGTGGATTACGCTGTGTTCTTTCTGCCTTGCATCTTGAAAAGCCTCTGAATACAAAGCAAAAACATATTTCCTCACTCGGCTCTCTCGTGCATACAAACATTCCTTCTCTGAAATAATCAGCCAGTGATTACTTCACTTCCCCTCTTCGTGACTTGTGAATGATTTGTCGGAATAAAAGAGAGTGGGTGACTGACAGGTGAGAGGTTTTTCGTAATCTTTTCCCCATGAAATTGTGTAATGAAAAACCCATTTGTGCTAACAAGGTTGCTGCCGTCCGCACAGGTGCACAGGAGTCCCAGAGTGAGACTCAACTTCCCGAGTCTGCCTCTGCAAAATTACAGGACGATCTACTATTACTATAAGACACGGAAAAAGAAGGGAATGTGTCAGAAAATCACATTTCTAAAAAAAAAAAAAGTGGCACAGACATTTCACTGTTATTTTGCTTATTGTCAGTCTGAACTGAAAATATACCAACTCCACATGTCATGTATTTCCAAACTTCGGGAGCAGAAGTTATATTTGACTTTTTTAAAATTTCCCATATAGACAGCAAATGCAGCACAGGTAACATAGTTTATGTGGACATAACACAGGGATTTAAGCATTAAAATGCAGATAGGGAGAGGGTCTTCAATATGATTTCTACAACACATGACAACTGCCAAAACAAACACATTTCCAAAAACGTCACTTGTTTCTTTCATTCCACTGTTACCTTTCCTGAAGTGTACTGTACTGTACTGTACTTTTCTATAGCCTTCGATGAAACAACTGCAAATGTATAACAAGCTTTCAGAAAATGCAAAAAAGTAATTTATTGCAGCTCGGGGAAAAACAAGAGGTGTTGTGCAAGTGTTTGGCCTCAGGATGTTAACTGCTCTGTACAGTGAGTTGATGTTAGTAATGAGAATGTGAAAAATGGCCTTGGCAGGGACCTTGGCTGTGTATGAATGAGTCTGTACCATTGCTCAGTATTAGCTCACCTTGTAATTGCTAGTGGTGACAGGGGTTTTGTTGATAAGTGGCAGCATATCTTTAACAACATACTCTGCCACAAGTGTCTCTACTTCACATGGCAGAGGACGCCGAGTTGAGAGAGCCAGGAATGGGAGGCAGGGATGTGTTTCCTGGGATGCATCCAATGCAGAATGTTTTGTGTCACAAGTGGAAAAAAAACAATCTGGTGATTAAGAGTCAACAATTTATGATAGCCAGCAAGATCAAAAGTGCTGTAAAAGCCACATGCTGCAGACTCTGAAATGATGCAGAACAAAAAAAATATCTAAACTCACAAAACAAATGCGGAAGAAAAATTCTGCAAATCCTCCAAACAGACAAAACCTCGAAACATGAGAGAGAAATCCTGCATGTTCCCTCAAAACTGCAGTAACCCACTAGGCCTGTAGGGGGAACCTGACCTGAGGGATGGACCGGTGCTACACATAACACATAAAACAAAACACCAATTCAACACAATATAATACGATACACAAAAGCTGTGGAAGGAGACTGGAAAAAAACACCTAAGGAGAGGATGAAAACCCAGGACAGACGAGCTCTCGGTCCAACTTGATGGACGTAGTCTTACAGTGTGGAAAGTGAAGCCAGCGCAGGAGGGGCTTTACCTGCTGAGATCTTCTGGGGCTCGCTCCAGAAAACTCTAACAAACATACCCAGTCAGATTCTTTTGACCGTGTGATCTAGTGGTCAGCTTGATAATGAAATAATTCTAGGATTAATTAGATATTAGAGCTAAAAAATGGAATACTTAGCATCTATTTGACTGCCTTTAACAACCCTTCATTTACCAGTAGGGGACATCAAAGAGGATTGGGGCTTGGCTGATAGTGCTAATCACTCATAGCTAATCACTCGCTATCACCTTGTTATGATCTTTTCTTTGGTTTTGTGCTACTGACCAACCCATTACAGCCTTACTGAGTCAATACTGCGTTGTAACAAAAAAAGTAATACTGTAATTGCACCACTTTTGTAATATGTGACTCCCAACGCTGTGTGGAAGTGATCTTTAGCGGCTAATTCGTATCATCACAACATCATCAAAGTGCACGTTGAGTCTCCGTCCTCCGTCATCTCCTCCGTCTTCCCACACACTCAGAGGTGAAGCAGCGGAGCGAGCTGCTCTCACTGGCTGTCGCTCAGCCCTGAGCACCCATTCAGCAGACGCAAAACATGAGTTTACTGAAGAGCTTTCCTCTGATATTTACACCCCGGGGGGCACTCAGCCTGTCTGAGGGGCAAGGACGGGTCAAAAAGAAAACGAAAAGGGCACCAGATGCATGTGGCGAGGCACCGCCGTGCATATACACGCCCTTATGATGAAACCTTTCCAAAATATGGCTCTTCTGTCCGAGCTGTTTGCTTAGGCGACTCGCTGTTAAAGCTCGAGATGAAGTGAAAAACAGAGCTTGAACCCAACCCAAACACCACCCCGACCCTCGTGGTTAAATCCAATCACGGTTCCTTCCTGCAAAACAAAATGTGACGCATCTAAAAGCCCAAGACTGATTAAGATTCATTAGCCGGAAAACAGGTGCCTCAGGTGCCACCTCACACTATGCCTCTGTTGTATTCCTGCCGTCTCCTCTGCCCGCTGTGCCCTGTTTGTTTCTCTGTGAGGGGACCTGGTCGCATCCTCTTGTTTTGCCATCTCAGTGTCTGTACGTCCGACAGACTCCACTGCCTCTGTGCACACTCTCAGGTTTGTGTCTTCTGTTTTGTTTTCTATCAAGTCTAAAGTCTCCAGCTTTCCTGGTTTATGTCCAACTTTGTTTTGGGGAATGTTTTCAGAAATTCTCGTGTCACACAAGGGGCAGGTTAAGTCTTAAGGTCACTGTGATGCTCCAGCAACAGAGAATAGACTTCATCTTTCCTTGAGACACAGATGTGACTGTAGTCAGAGGGTGGAGGGTCACAACAGAACTTTCTGTGAGGAGTTCATGTGTTTTTACATCTATTTTCTCAGGGTACTCCAGTTTCCGACAGGCTAAGAACATTCCAGCTTCCATTGAGAAGGCGCAGGATGTGTGAACAGAGGAGAGACTGAACTTTTTCTAAATCTAATTTAAAAACCTCATTAAACCACGGATATGTAAAACGTTCTGACCATCCATCTTCCTCAAAGTGGAGTTTCACGGGACAAGATTTTATGACAACTATGGGATGTAACGGGACTCGACTTTATGGCTCAAACGTAAAACAACCTTCGATAGAAGCATCTGGAATGGAAATTTTATACAGAAAACACAAGAAATGTTAAAGTACAAAGTGGGTAGGATGATGATAAATGGATGAGCACCTTGGACTTCAGTGTACTTTCTCTTTCTCCCCTGTGTAAATGCCTCAGACTGTTTGTCCCCAGTCTTTATTCACTTCACTTGTCCATTGAATTGCTATTGTTTAAGTCAAAAACTGAGCTCTTACTTCTGAGCTGTTGAACGTTGTCCGATAGCACGTAGGATGAGTGGCACCTCTGTCTGTTTGCCCATACCAGGTGAGAATGCCATCCTGGGACGCAAATAGTCCCACGTAATTGAAAAAAGGGGCTCCTATTCATTATCTGATTCAATGAAACGCCCCACGAGTGTGACGAAATGCTGAGTTTTCAACTTGGAAATTAAACTCCAAAGTGTCCAGGGCGTTCCCATGTCGGATAGCTGTGTCAGCCGAACAACAACGGCTTCGTTTAATTAGATAAAGGCAACAAGGTGGTCATTCAGAGCGAGGCAGAGAGGGAGATCTGGTTCATATCACACCTCGCCACATGCTCTGATACGAGCCAGTGCCTCTGTTCCTTGTTCGGCTTTGACATTAAAAACTTGTCTGCAAGCGCAACCTTTTGATGTTCACGTGCAATCGTCTGCACAGGGGATGAAATAAGCCACTTTTATGTCTAAGTGATGTCTTGAAACAGGGTTTGAACCTTTTTTTTTTTCATTTCTTGATGTTTCACATCTCTGGAAAGGTGCTGCGTGAACAGTTTTGAAATAGGTAGAAATGTTACAGGCCTTCATCCATCCATTCAGCCATCCATCCATCCATCCATTCATCAGTCCATCACCTTACCCACTTTGTACATTCTGCGGCAGTCTGCGGGAGAACAGTGCACATTGTGTGCCTTTTGAAACTAAATTACAAGCAATCACAGCCATTTCATTACAACAGAATTGCTGTGACGTCTTAAAGACACAGTAAATGTCATGAATGTGGCACCGCCAGGGGACCACATTACCAGAACTTTTTTTTTTTGTCGATTTAACCTCTGGCTGTGCAGTGAAATGCTAATTGACTCTCAAGCTGAGCTTTCAAATTGCTAATTAGAACAATTTTGTGACTGACTGCAGGAAGATTTATCTTTCTTTTTCATAAAATACACAAATATGGATATTGAAATGGATGATCTTGGCAGACAAATATGCTTGTGAATTAAACTTCTGATTGAAAATATCAGCCCGTGTGTTACTCTAGGCACAGTTCAGATGCGCTGAGAAAACTCTGAGCTCCTTTGAAATCACTGGAGGAGTCAGAGCTGGAAAATGAAAGGGAGCGACAGAGATATGAGAGGAGGAGCACGGCACCGGACTCAAGCAAAAGCTCACAGGCACCTCTGTGGAAGCTGCTTTGTAAAGCCATTAGGTTGTGTACACAAAGAGAAAAAAACAGAGGATAACAACCTGAGCTTCCTGCACTGCCCCCACAAACAAATCTTGTTAGACATCTTCATGTTTATGACTGACTCAAAACCAACTTTGTATTCATCCCCTACGCGACTACAAGGTTGAAATGCAGACTGGATCTGCGTCTTTTCAGATAAAAACGAGAGATGGAAACTTTTGATTCAAGTGTCTCTGATGTAAGTGAAGACTTGAATGCATATGTGGCCCAGAAAAAAACCCTCTAAATCCTCCTCCTCAGCAATGGTTGACTGACAGTGGAGATAAACACAGTCTGACTCCCAACTCCTCACCCACGCACATTGGTTTTGGATATCTCTTTTAAAGTGATGGGGGTGACACTTAAACATGTTTTTTTTTTTATTTGTTGAGAACAATAACAAATGGAATCCGCTCATGGTAAGGTTTAGTTACCAAACATGCTTTCTTGAAAAAACAACAGAGAAGACTGAGACAGGACAAGTAGCTGGCAAAAGACTGGTTCTTATAGACCTTACGGCTCTTCTCTATGGTTATTTACTATTTGATCACTCAAAGCATTTTACACCCATTGACATCCATTCACTGAGGCTTCCACAAATGGTTTGTCTGCTTCACCAGGATTTTCTTCTCTAGAACATCAACAAACGTATTTCGTTGGAAAAATAAAGGTGGTTTTGTATCCACAGCTACAGGATGACTCATGACAGGTGGTGAATACTTCTTAAACACAAGAGTCTGGCAAACTGAGTGACGGCTGAACGGCTTGGCTGCACACACTCTCCCGAGCTCCACCCACACCACGACTCCCTGTCCATTTCAGTCAATCAAGACTTCGATTTCAAGTGTTTTCACGAACGGGTCTGCCAATGGCTCTTCAGGGACAAAAGCTGACGAGAGCCAAGAAATTAAGCCGGGGACGTTCTACCCATCCATTCATCTCCAATCATCCCCGCAGTAGTAAACGTATGCAGGAAATCATTTAGGTGTGTGTTTATAAAGCTGTGTGACTCTAAGTGGTAGTTGGTTACAGCTCACTCACATGTGGGATTTGTGTTTGCTTGTCTATGTTGTTTTGTTTATGTAAAGTGTCTCCAGATTGACACTGTTATGAACAGCCACTCGAGTTTAATCAAACTTACTTAATGTTTTTAAATCCTCTCTCAAGGTTTTTCTAATTAGCTTTCAGTGTGATGAAAGATGAGATGAGACGTTGGCAGTTACTGTTTTCATTGTTATATCGTTTTATTGTCTTAGTGTGATGTCGCCTTTGGTTGTTTGTTACTTTGACTGAGTCGAGGGGTCAACTGAGCTGTTTTTAATGTGAAGTTCTTCCCCGTGACTCTGACTGCGATGGTTGGAAAGTTGTGTTGCAAAAAAAGAAATGCTGTCAAGCTGGTGCTTTGCGCCATTGTGATTTTCTTCTTTTTCCAGGCGGCCGTTGGTAATCGTCTCCTCTCAGTGTTGACTCCTCAGAGAGGCTCTAAGTCGCCACATATGTCGGGGGCTCGGCTGCTTTTCTGGTGCCACATGGTGGAAAACGCTGAACCCGCCCGGGCCGCCGCTCCAGCTCACCGTAGGGGGGCTGATTGTGGGATGCTGGAGAGATCTTCTCAGCGTTTAAGTGGACGACCTCTTTCACATCTGAGCAGAGGAGGAAAAAAGGGACGGCTTGTAAAATCAAACACTAATCATAACCCATTTAAAGCGTCTCCTTATCGGAGCAGAGCTGGGTATATATTTCCGGGCTCTCATCTCTTGTGCTGGGAAAATCTCTTCCCTCTATTGTTCCATGGACAAACATGGGATTGTCAAGTGGTTTATTCTACCCTCATTATACGCTGGGTTAAAGCTTGGACACGTTGTGTCCATACGACAGCCTCATGCCATCAATAATTACTGTCTGAGCGCAGCAAACATCGCACAGTGTGATGTCCATGAAAATGTGCTTAATGAATTAACTCATTAATGAGTCACACTGTCGTGTGTGTGTGTGTGTGTGTGTGTGTGTGTGTGTGTGTGTGTGTGTCACGGCCATGTCATCACACACATTCGCGCTCACTAAGCAGGAACCACACGCCTGCACCCTCAGCACGGGGATGCGTCTCTCTCCACGCAGAATTGAAGTTGGCAAAGCATGAATAAATAATTTGTGATAATATGTGCTCTCAAGCTGTCTCAAATCACAAGCTGATTAAAGCCCAGATAATGTGAAAGAGAGAAAAAAGCAAAACAGGTTGTTTCAAAGCAGTGCATACGTAGCTCCTGCAGCTCAACCATCCATTCATAATCTTACCTGTTTTTGTGTGGAGTGGAGTCACGGGGAGGGGGGGCCATTCATCCTCACACTCATCTAAGGTCAGATTAGTCTCCAGTCGATCTAAACATTCCAGTCTTTCGAGTACCTGGAGAAAACCCACGCAGACTGAACTTTATTTGTACCGCAAACGATCATGAATAATTATGTGCAAAGATGCATTGAAATAACAGACAGCTGAGGCATACTGTACGTGCAGACTGAGCTTGTCTTTGTGTTTGACTCTTCTGTACAAAAATGGAAATTTGATTAAATTTCAAACATGTCACTTTCTGGAAATGTCCCTGTAGCTGCATGACACACAGTTGACAGGAAAGTGCTCCATTCATGCTTCACCCTCCTCCTCCTCCTCCTCCTCCAACCTCTTGCACATCCTCTCCCTTCATCCTTCTCTTTATTCTCCTCATCATCCTCTTTTCCCTCCTCAACCTCTTTATCCTCCTCCTCTTCAATTTCCTCCTCACCCTCCTCCTCCCTCTCCTCCTCCTCTATATCCCCATCCCCATCCTCCTCATTGTCTTCAGTGCCATCCTCTTTTTTTCCTCCTCATCCACCACCTCCTCTCCCTCCTCTGCATCCTTCTCCTGCTCTTCTTCCTCCTCCTCTATATCCTCATCACCTTCTTCCTCCCTCTCTTCAACCTCACCATCCTCCCATTCTCCTCCTTCTCCTCTTCCTCCTCCTCTTTATCACCATCCCCTTCCTCCTCCTCAGACCCCATAATCCTCCCCTCAACTTCTGCATCCTCCTCTTTTTCCTCCTTAACGCCTTCACGGTCGCTCTCTTCTCCTGTCTCTCTCTCCTCCACCTGCATCGTTCTCCTCCTCCCCTTCTACCTACTCCTCATATCCTCATCATCTTTAACCCCAACCTCCTCCTCCTCCTCCTCCTCCCACTGATGTGGTAACGGTCAGGATCTTACGCGCAGACCACGTCTCCAGGCGACAGCAGCGTTTACGCGCCGCGCTCTCCTCTCTCTGCTCCAGGTTTTGGAGCTTCCTCACACGGACCCCTGTCCACCTCCTCGCTCCAGAGTCCCGGACCCCGGGATGTCTGGTCCGTGCGCCCCGGGGCTGCTCCGCATCCTTCCCTGAGCCACAACTTGAGAGGAAAGTTTGCAGAGCTGATGCAGCGGAGGCGGTGAGGCTGCTGCGGCGCAGATGAAGGCTTTTTAGAGGGTTGTTTTTATTTTTCTCCTCTTCTTTTTACACTGCTGGAGATGAAGGCAGAGCGACGAACTGTGGATCTGCTGCCATGGATTTTACTCCTCAACTTTTCCTCCTGCTGGACTTGGGTTGACGCACAGGTGAGCAGCACCATGCATCCTCTCAGTCTCGCATCTGAAACCCGATTTTGATGTTTGCGCTCTCTGAGCAGACTGATGCCATGTTGCTGGAGAGCGAAATGCTCAGAGCGAAATGCTGCAAGTGTCTGAAACGACACTGTCCAGTTTCTATCTTTTCTCTGTGCTGCTCCTGGGGTGTTTTCCTCAGAATGATATCAGAGGCTTAAAGCTGACTGCACAGCGCATCCATATCTCCGAGACTGTAAACCTGTTGACACCATAGTGTCTTTTTGTGCACGTGTTGGGACCACAATAAGAACTTCACTTATCCAGAAAATCAATTAATATCAATTAACTTCATTGATCCCACTGGAGGGGCTTGCCAAAAAAATCATCAGTCCCTGAGAGGAGTAGTAACCTGAGCTGAGTGCACGTTAGATGAATGACGGAATGGGTGAGATGAGAGATAATTTATGATCATATTACTGGGTTTGTTCAGTACGGTGGATGAGTGGATGGCACTGCTGATTTGCAGACTCAAAATTGCCCTTGAATGTGTGCGTGTGTGCCCAGTGATGGACTGGAAACCCGTTCATCTTTCAGATGAGTCAGACGCGAGCAGTGATGAACTACAGCGGGGAGGAAATGATGAAAAGTGCACAGTGAAGTGCGGGGCTGCGCGTGACTGACCTGTCAGCTACACCCAGGTGTTCAGGTGGCCGGCTGATTAGTCACAGATGTGACCTCACAGCAGGAGAGTCCTCCTGGATTATAGGCTCCCTGGCCAACGCCTTCCAGCTCCGGGACCAATGAGAAGCCTGGATGAGAGAGCTGCGGTGTGATGTGAGTTGAAGCTCTGAGGACAGACAACCGATGCTGTCATGCAGGTTTTCTTGGAAGCAAAACTGATTTTCTTTTCCTGTTCCTTGCAAATGCCCAAACAGCTGACTCGGTAACAGTACAAATAGAAAAATACAGAGTTATTTTGCTTGTGTTTTATCTCATTGACCGCACTTCTTTTTGTGGCCACAGATGTTTATTCTGTCAATAAAACTGGTGGGAAACGGTCGATTAAGCTTGGTGGTGAGCAGGTGACGACATTATGTTTGTTGTTGCTGATGATGCATAATGTTTTGGAAGTGAGACGATACAGTTATCAAGTGGTTAGTACTATCACCTTGATGGCAGGACTCCAAAACACTTGCTCCAAAACATGCACACCTGGGTTGATTTGAGAAGCAAGGAGTGCGTGACCTGTCCTCAGTGTTTTGCTACGCTCCAGCCTAACCCTGCCAATTCCATCTGGATCCAATGCCCATCAAGAAAATGGTTGGATTGATGGAATATGAGAGATTTAAAGTCACCACTTCAAGCCTCTCTGAGTCCTGAACTGAACACTGCTCAGTTATCTACAAGGGCTCTGCCCCCATCCTCAATCACTCCCACTCAGCTCTGATTGGACGACGTCTCTGAAATCGCATGAAACCAGATCGGTTTAAACAAAGTGTGATGCGGAGAGCACTTCAGATGTCTTGTAGATGAGATGCTGATTAAAAATAAAAAAAAAGAAATACATTGCTCCATCCTCTCTGTGCACGGCAGAAAGCTGCCTCAGGAATTTATATTCCCGTACGCACACATGCCTCACACTCGGATCCAAGCGTGAAATGATATCTGCATTTTGCAGTCGTCACAGTCTTTGCATTTGAATGGAAAATAATTCACATGAAGGGAGAAAATCTTTGTGTTTTTCACTTCGCTCACATGTGAAACAAAATCAAATGACATTTGAATGGAAAGTTGGAAAGGTTTGGAAAATCAAATGGGAGGTGTAGGAAACGGTTCATGATTTTACTGTCATATATTCTTATTCTTGTGCCCTATCGCTTCCCATTTCCGGCAATGAAGTTAAAAGTAAGATGTCAGGCAGGGTGATGGGATCATGACAGCTTTGTCGGAAAATGGAGATATCAGAGTGGCAAACCTGTTGCCATCGTTGCTGAACTATTGCAGCAGCCCCACTCCCCTTTTTGTGCAGCTCTGGATCCCTGGCAATTCATCTCTGTAATTAAAACATCATCCACTCCTTCGTCTTCCTCTTCCCTCCCCCTCCTGCTCCTTATCTCACTCTGCAACCCTGTGTGTGACAGCTTAAGTCTTTACGTCTTAAGCTGTCTTTAAGTCTTTTTTTTGGAGCGGAGAAAGTGCAGTCGTTGAATGGATTATAGTTTCCCGTGCTGTTCAGGAAAGAAGGAGACAGGGTGCACGATGGGCGTACCAAATACAGATCCTAGAGAGAGGTCTGTCTGTGTGTGTGTGTGTGTGTGTGTGTGTGTAATGTAGGCCACGTGTATTTCAATTCAGTGATATGGTGTCGACAAGGGGACTTGTGGCTTTGTAGCGTAAATAACAAACAAGTAAACACCGGTGTTTGAAGTGAGTGAGCAACATGATATATAATGCACTGTGTTCTGCCACAAGCTCTCCTCCCACCACAGCTCCTCTCAATGAAACAATATGGAAATGTATTCATTAAAACGGTGACTCCGGGGGAGCTGACACACGGCACTGAGACCTCCGGAAAGTCCTCCGTCGTTAGTTTCACGCTCACGTCTTAACAATGACGAGATACAGGACGACCACCGTGCCCGATTTGCCTGTTTAATGGTCCGTCAGGAGTTTAATTTCACACGGTTCTGTGAACTTGACAGGCTGTCAGATATGAGGCAGCTCAACTCTGTAATGATGCCTGTATTTCAGGATTTTGAGTTCATACAAGGAGGCGAAACGATCAGAATAAATGACTGAAAACCAGTCGAGTTCAGGCCTCTAAAGACTATTTATTAAGACTATTATGTGGCATGGCATGGAAAATAAATGCAACATTTGTATACGTCTTGTTTGTGAACACTTGTACATCTATTATGTAACCTGCTATTAAGTTGGAGGTGGATGCTCGATGTGGAGCTTGGTAATAATGTTGAGCAATTTCAATCAGAAATCTTTGGAAGCAATGAAAAGAGAAATCGAAGGTATGAGCATCACTCAAGCAAGAAACAGCCAAACAAATGAATTCATGTTACTCAAAATAACCTCGGGATAAAGTTGTTTTCTGTATGAAAGTCAAGGTCTGTCTTATCGTTGTGAAGAGCTTAATTTCCACTAGGGATTGAAATGGAAAAAAAAAAGCCAGAGAAAAGTCATTATCACGCCATTAGATGTCAGCAAAATCAGAAGAAATTTTCAGCACGTGGAGGTTATTCAGAAGCTGCGTTAGGAGGAAGCAACGAGGACAACAAAAAGGTTTCGATTCTGAAAGATCCTCGCACATCTCCGTCCTTCAGGGTCGAGATGGACTGAAAGGTCTATCCACACCTGGCTTTATCCTCACGCTCGATTTCTTTTACCTCCCAGCAAATTATCCCAAAATGTGTCCAGTATTCTTTCTCTTTCAGTTATTTCTTTTCTAATGAAATATAAACATAGTCCGAAGCAGGCTTGTGCATTTTAGCAGGGATCGCAGTTCTTTCAGGTGCTTTCTCCAAAGAAACCTTGAAGAGCCCAAATTAAAACTTCTATATGCTGTGAATGTGTGAAACAAGCTTGTGAAGGTTTCTATGACTGGTTCCAGACTGGTTCTGGTTGAGATTGTAATCGGTCGCTTTGAGAGCCACATTATTACATCACTGTAAATGTCAGTGAAGTTGATGGTGGACTGAGACAAAATGTGAATTTCTCATGAGCAACTCATTACAGTTTTGACAATATTCCTCTTTTTGGTCCATATAGACTTTCTTTAGCTCCTTAAACTGACATTTTAGGACTTGTTGATTTCATTGATCTCAACAGGGCTAACCTCACCCCCAACCTCTAACATAGCATGACTTTTTCTCCTGGCTACTCTGGAGCCATTTTTTCTGGACCAGAGCCTGCTCTTTGGCCGAGTAAACAGACTGGTTCTAAACTAAGCACTAGCACTGGAACCATATTGCCGGAAAAAGGGCCTACATAAGTTTCAAAGTTGGCTTTCGCCACAGGGAAACCTGAAGCTTCTTCAGTGTAATGTTCAATTCTTTCAGTTCAGTATTATTACCTGTTATTTGATATATCAGGATGACCTGTGATAGACTGGTGACCATCTATTCCCAGTATTCCCAGCCATAAAGCGAGTTGAAGAGATGGAAGGATATAAAGATACTCTAGTTGAGGCTGTTTAGGTTCGATCACAAGAACTCATTCTGTGGGCTGTTTCCTTTATGGGAGACCTGGTTTGTCTCGATGGTCATTCGAGGACAAAGGCAGTTTTAAAAACAGAGTGATCGACACTACAAGGCTATTTCCTTTAGAGTATATAGCCAATTTCTTCGGTCCTGACTGGTTGACAGGAAGCGGGATGGATGCCAATTATGCAACACGACCTCATACCTTTGGTACACATTGTATCTGGGACTGGATTGTTGGAGCGTGTTTTATGAAATCTCAGACTTATGAATGCAGCAGACGGTGCTGTGCTCGCTCTGAATTTGATTTTAAATATGTTAAAAACAGCTCTTCCCTGCTCCTTCGCACCTCTCTCGTGCTATCTGTCAGCTGCTTGGACAGATGGACCCTTTTTTTTTCCCCCCCCCCCAACACAGATGCTCCTTCCAGGCAATCACATAGCAATTCACGCTTCTTGAATCAAGTGACGCCGACCGTCAGCGTGGAGGCAGAAATGACTCTCGCTCGACACCAAGTCGCGGACAATCGAATTCTGAATGTGTACGTGACGCCCCCGAAAAGTGACTAAGCCTCTTGCTTGTCTGGGAAAACAAAGTCTCCAAGATCCATGTCCTATTCAGTGCCAGAACGGACAACAGCTTTACATGAGAGGCTTACCCACACACACACACCAAGACGGACTCGAAATGAATTTGGATGCTGTGTTTTAGGGCCCCATGTAGTGACATGTCCTCACAGCGTGTTTGGGAAGTTGTGGATCTCGCTCCACTCTGTGTCGTTAGCCACCGAGGATCTCCAATCCGCTGCTTTCATGCCCGATCATGATGCCAATCAACCTGTTGATCATTCAATCATCCTTTTCGGAGAGCTTTCACAGTTTGTTGGTGCCTCCATCCTAACATGTTCGAAACGTGTCGCTGGCATCAAATTCTCTAATTCTCGACTGGAAAATATTGTCAGAAACCGATGGAGCTGATAACTTGAGGCAAGGTAATGTGCAAACATGTCGTCTGGGCAGTGTTTTCAATCGAACACATTCAAAAGACAGAGAAAGAAGAGAGAAGAAAGAGACGATTGTTAAGTGAATGTAGCTTGTCCTATGCTGCATTGCAACTGTTTGTGGAATTGCTGTTGTACTAATCTGCGAAACACAAAGTACAAAGTACAAAAAGTCTCAGTGAAGCCTGGTCCAGCACTGTCGAATCAATCAGTCACATTGACTGATTGCTGGAAGAACTCACTGGGCAGTAAAATATCGCTGAATCACTATGTTGTGGAATTTGAGGGACACAAAAAAATGTCTTTGCATCCATATAATAAGAGATTTTGTAAATTTGAACTCCAACTACCAATCCATCTTCATCCACGTGTCCATGAGGTTTGCCCAAAAGGAAACATCCTGAAGTTTTTTGTGAATGTGTCAGAAACACTCTAAGTGATAAAGAGACCTCTGAATGCTCTAAAAAATACAGAAAATAAAAAAAATGGTGGCTTCATCTGGCCTGTACAGTAAATGGGGCTGCAGGCACACAATGAACACAAAACATGTAGCACAGAATATGACAAAATAACACAAAATATGACAATTCAAAGGGGATTTTCTATGTAAAGATGAAGGGTATTTGAGTAATCCAACTGGATACATGATAAACAAGTGATATTCTGAGACACCAAAGCAGATTTTTCTTTACATTTCGATGTATTTCACCAGTTGCAGTGAAAATATTCACATCGTTATCCATGTTAAGTGAGTTATTTTTGGGTTAAAAGACACTGAGGTTTCTGCTCAGCGCAACTCAACAATATCTGAGAGAGGGGGCGTACATAATCAGTGAACCAGAAAGCGTGCTGTCTGTCTCTGCTTTCTCCCCCTTTTCGTCGCTTCCCTTCCACAGGAGTCACCCCCGTGACGCCTCTGAAGAAGTCAGAGCCAACGGGAGATTTGGACCGAGAGCCTGGCTGATGTTTTCTGTGCGTGTGTGTGTCCACAGATGGGGTTTGACGGTCCTCTGTCCGCGCAGGAGCAGATGTACATCCTGTATGAAATCAAACTGCAGTGCCACCAGAACCTGTCCAGCATCGACCCGGGGTCCTCAGGTAAAAGAGGCCTCTGCGTGAAACTTCGACAGGGCCGCTCCGCTTTGTTAAGATCGATAAGCCATTAGTGGACGGTCACCGTCGAGTAGAGACGTTTAGAGCGAGAAGTTGGTTCAGAATTTATCTGCGAATGACTGAAGCTGCAATTACGTCCCACGGCAACACAACATCGAAGCTGGTTTTGGCTTAAAACCTTTTGCAGCTGTGCAGCGGAAGATCGTCACTGTCACTGGGCCCGAAGCTGAGCGATAATTGCCAGTCCCGATCGTAGCATTTCTGACTGATTTGTGGTTTGGGTGGTGACGCAAGATTCATTGTGTCACTTGATTGAAAGAGTGTTTGCCTCTGAGTGTTGTATTTCTAGAATGTGTTGCACAAACAAGTGCGATTACAGCAGAAAGGAGATGCGTCAGGGTCCGATCTGGCTCGGCAAGTTGTTGAGTTTTAGATACATCCATCCTGTCATTATCTTACCCACTTTGTATGCGGCATTTTTATGTTAAAACCTTTTTTTTTCTTCTCTGGTAAAAGCTGAAGAAATTAGTTCCTAGAAAACGAGCGATTTAATTTCTCATTGACTGTATAAATAATATTTTGGGCATTTTCAGATTTCATTATGTGCTAGAGTGCAAGAGACCAAGAGAAGCCTCTCAGCAGTCAATCTCCACTTCCCAGCATCTAATAAATGGGCTCAAAAAACAAGCGCTTCAAGTTTACAAAGCTAATTTATGACAAAATTGGGTTCCGAGGAGCGCTGACAATAGAGATTCACGCTGGATTCACTTAAAGCTATTTTCTTTAATCAGGACTATTAAAATGACTCTGTAATGATGTGCTTATTTAGATGGTAAAAAAATCTTCTCAGCTTTCAGACCCCGTGGTTTACAAGCCTGGCAAAGATAAAGAAAAAACAAAACAAAGAAAACAGAGCCCGAATTAGACCAAATCAACAAAGAGTTTATCGGTCTCTGAGGGTAACGCTTCAGAGCAGCAGCAGGTGATTTAAATAACCAAAAGTTAAGTCTTCATCATTTTACCAGGCAAACAACAAAACTGTGTTTGACAATCTAATTTCGTGTGGATAGATGGCTTAGTTATTCTGTTTTGCCGCCTGCCTGTCATGATCAATAATCACAAATTAGTTCCCTCGACTGACAGTTTTTTGGGTCTGGCAGTGAATTATTTGTCAAACTGATCCCCACTGATCACCGAGGCAGAGAACAAAAACCCTTTGGAAAGTTTTAACAATCCGATCAGTTTAAAGAGGCCCTAGAATGAAAAAATTAAAAGATCGTACCAGGCCACGTACAACAGCTTTTAAAGACCACCATATCCTCAGTTTGTACATTGATGCTGGATATTGAAATGGCAGCTAAGAAAGGTCTGGAGCCAGAATGTGACATTAAATATGACACATGCATACCATCCTCCATCTTCCAAACTGCAACGTAAACATAGCGCTGCTATCACCAGCATCTTTATAACTGTGTCTGAAAGAAGAACATAGTGTGCATTAGATGTTCTGGGAGTGAGTTAAAAGAACACATCTTACCTCTCGACCAGGGGTAGGGAACCTGTTCCTCAAATGGCCATGTGGCTGCAGGTTTTTGTTCCAACCAAGCAGGAGCACACCTGATTTGGCTTATACAATCAACTGATCTGAGTCTTCAGACAGTTGACTTGTCAGTCTGTGTGCTCTGGATAGGTTGGAACAAAAACCAGGGCTCTTTGTGGAACAGGTTCCCTACCCCTGCTCTAGACGATGACCTACGATAAGAGTATGAGGATGCTAAAGCTGCCGCGGCTAACGCTGAAGCTAATACTAATGCTACAGCCAGCACGACGTCCTCAATGAAACATCTCAGTCTGAGATATTGATAGACTAGTGACGTCCGTTTTTGTTTTACTTTTCCATACTTTTTTTCATCTCATTAACCCTTGAATGTATGATTTCTTGGGGAGATTCGGTTTAGGAAATTTGGGATTTAGGGATTTAGAGGCGAGGTACGTTGCTCCAGGTCACTACAGCTTTGAACCTGTGACCTTTGAACCACTAGACCACAGCTACCCCTGCATTATCACATTGTTATCCCAATCACTTTTGCGTTTTGAACACAATTATCTAACGCTTCAATTTTTAAAAAAATCTATTTATTTTCTTCATTTTGGTGAGAACCATGTAATTTGCAGTGCATTGTTTTCCCTCTCAGCCAAATATCAGTAAAACCTCTCATCTTGGACTCACTGCACTTGTCCTCTGCTAAAGAAACCCTACAACGCTAACTCCAGGTTAGAGTCAGGAGGAGATGGTTGGATAGTTGAACAGAAGCGGCGGGGTCCACATGTCAAAAGCAGGTTATTCACCAGATGATGGGGTGGAATCACAGCAGACTCAGCCTGCGGTGGAAAGCCCCTCTGTGGCAGAAACAAGGATGCGGCAGCGAGTGTGGGAGTAGGAGTCCTGCTGGGATGGACTTCAGGCGCGGCAGCTGTGACTCATCCAGAAGGATCCAGGAGGGTGGGAGAGAGAGGAGGGCTTCGCTGTGTTTTCGGCTCAAACACACCTTCCATTTTCTCAGCAGCTCCGCTGTTATACCTGGAGTGCAGAGGGACGGTGGGCGTGGGATTTAAATGGGAGAAAAAAAAAAACAAAAAAACTTTGTGTACAAATGATCACAGACTGATTTTAATATATTGTTTTTTAGCCTGGAGGGCTTTTTACACATCACTAGAACTCCCCACACACTCGTAACAACGTGTCAAAAGCTTCTTGATTTTTAACATTTTAGCACTTTGTAACCAGGCGCATCAATTTCTGATTCAGAGATGTCCATTTGTAATCCACATCATGATTATCATAACTGTTGCTGTAGCTGCTGAGGCTTTGATGCCTGACACGAACAACATAATCTGCATGTTCTTATGAATATAGTTGGAGATAGATAGACAGATAGATAGATAGATAGATAGATAGATAGATAGATAGATAGATAGATAGATAGATAGATAGATAGATAGATAGATAGATAGATAGATAGATAGATAGATAGATAGATAGATAGATAGATAGATAGATAGATAGATAGATAGATAGATAGATAGATAGATAGATAGATAGATAGATAGATACTTGACTGGTTGCTTCTGTTTAGCCAAACAGGATAGATAGATAGATACATAGATAGGTAGGTACGTAGGTAGGTAGATAGATAGGTAGATAGATAGATAGATAGATAGATAGATAGATAGATAGATAGATAGATAGATAGATAGATAGATAGATAGATAGATAGATAGATAGATAGATAGATAGATAGATAGATAGATAGATAGATAGATAGATAGATAGATAGATAGATAGATAGACAGACAGATAGTCGAACTTCCCCGAGTTTATTCCAGCTCCTCTAGACGAATGTGATCAATGGCGGCGGTGATTCCTCCTGAGAGCGGAGCGCTGTGGGAAGTGGCTGAGGGCATGTGGGCTGAGTGCAAAAAGTGGCTGCAGACGCAGGAAAGGATAGAGAAAGCTCACCCGTGTTTCACCGCCCTCTCTGCTGGCCCGTGGGCAGCCGTGCCCTCGTCTTCCTGGGGTGTCACTGCTTTTAGTTGGAGGAGCTGAGAGAAACTGTGAGAGATCTGAGAAGGGAGGCTTCAGGGAGTGAGTCCACACTGAATCCCATGCTGGCAGTTCAACTTCAATTCGACTTTATTTAAAGGGCCAGCCATAGTCATTTTTTTTTTATCTCAAGACACTTTATATAAACAAATAACATTGATAAACAAACCAAGCTCAACAAATCTCACATATAAACAGGCTGTAAGTGACAGTAATGAGGAAAAACCTTTAAGCCTTTAATAGTCGGAAACCCCAAGCAGCAGCTTTTCTATCTCTGCTGAAAAGACTTGTCACAAAACACACACTGAATTATAACTAACTACTAGCTAACACATGGATGTCTTGATATTGGCAAAAACTGTCCAACTCTGGAGTCATGAAGAGATCAAGTTAAAAAACATGATTTCAGAAGAAACCTGATTGCTCAAACATCATTTTATTTCAGATATCTGAAGAATGTATATTATTAGATGACTGAAATAATCAGCGTGAGTGTTTCTTAATGCCTCGCTCCTCTTCCTCCCCTCGCTGCAGATGAGACGTGTCCTCCGGACTGGGACGGTCTTATTTGTTGGCCCCACGGTTCCCCCGGCCTGGTCACCAAGGTCCCCTGCCCGTCTTACATCTACGACTTCAATCACAAAGGTTTATTTCTCTTGTTCCTTGTACCATCGAGTGCACTTCAGGCACTCGAGAGTGAGAAACCTGCAACGTGCCCGAATTCATTCCCGACGAATTCGACTCCTGTAGACACGTATAGATGCGTATGGAAACCTGCATGTTTTCACTGGTCATTAAACCTCTGCTCAGGGTGAAGATGAGTCGTGACTGGAATCATCAGCACTTTGTTTAGGTGTCTCAAGAGACCTGTGTGCACAAAACCTGAATCTAAATTTGTTACATGGGATTGACCAGTATGTTGTGAAACGTCCCTGAATCCTAAAACAATCTGTGTGTGTGTATGTGTGTGTGTGTGTGTGTAGGGCACGCTTACAGGAAGTGTGACATCAACGGTTCCTGGGTGTTTGTGGATCGATGGAACAAGACGTGGACCAACTACTCCGAGTGCCTGAGCTTCCTCCAGCCTAACAATGAGGACGACAGAGTGAGTGCGGCCGAGACAATACGTATGCAGCTGCCAGCTCGGCTAAGTAGCTATTCCGTGATTATACACGTACGCACCCTGTTTGGATGTGTCGACGTGCAGGTCGTCAGCATTTAAGTGGCAGTTTCAGCTGGGGAAGGCGCAGGGGCCGCGGGAAAGTGAACAATCATGGTTCTTTGAAGCACGAAATCAGGTGCTAGCGTCGTCTTATGTAAGGACACAGATGCAAATTCACATCTTGTGACACGGTTGCGCAACATAACGAGCGGCTCTCTGCTTGTGAGGGTTGCTACTCTCCCGTTTTCGACAATGGCGACTCTCTTCAGGTTGTTAGCCGTCCATTTGAGGGGGGAGACTTCCCTCCCTTCGCAGGATCTCTTTTTTTCATACCACAGCATAATATGCTCCGTCTGAGCAGAGAAACATGAGAAAAGTTGCCGTCTTACACCTGTAATCACCTCCTACATTTTAAAGGGTATCCACTCAAGAAACGCCTGAAGGTAACGCGCCCCATTTCTGTCCTGAAAAACACAGTAGGCAGTTGATAAAATGCTTCCACGCTTAAATGTCAGACGTTTATAGAGGAGGACTAAAGCTGCGTGTCAGACAACGAGCAGATAATAGACAGAGAAATAAGTCTCCCTCTGAAAGAGTTCATGCCCACTAATGCTTCATTGTTCTCTCGTCTTAATTTCCAATCACTTAAGCTGTTTTAAACGCTTTGTCTGCACCTAGTCAAATTCTGCCTATTTCTCTGTTAAATGCTCTGTTGTTTTCCCCACACTGTGTCATCACATGCAGCATTAATTAACTAAGAGAGCTAAGAGACGAGAGCAGATGGAGAACTAGGCTGGAGATGTTTGATTATCCTCATCCCGAGTTGCAGTTTTGTGGTTTAGGTTTTCACAGGCGAAGCAGGAAGAGCTGTTTTGGGCTGACACTTTTACCCTGGGAACCTTGGAGCATCTCACATTAATACTGTGCAAACAATAACATACGATACATGCAAATACGCAAACATGTTTGTGAACCTTGGCATGTCGTTCACATTAAATTGGATAAACTTTTTTGCCTTAAAGTTGCAGTCTGTGCTGATGACAGCAGCTTGCACAATATGCATCTCCTTGACTGCTTTAAAATCTAGTCTGCTTACTGATTCGTCTTTCTCCTCCTCTTAAAATTCAATCCATTCATCTTTACAACCTGGGGGACTCTTTTTGTCTCTCACCCAAACCCAACCCGGAGCTTTTCTTCACCGTATCAGCTTAATCACCCGGCTCCTCTGAGACGGACCGGTGCTTGAAAAGATGACATCACGTCCGACGTGCCCGCCGTTGTGGGAAGTCAAAAAGCATTCGTAAAAATCCTTTATCTGTCGCAGATTAAGGTTTTAAGAATGCCGCACCAGCTAAGAAGTTGTAAATCTCCTCCTTTTTTCCGCTCTGATAAACCTCAGTTAAAACTGGCATCACAAAAGCTGCGAGAACAGGTTGAATCTGCATCCTCTAATTTGGTGGACACGGGCAGAGCTGCATTTGAGGTATCCCAGTTACCTCTGAACATGCAAATCAAAAAAACTCAACTGAACTTCATTCATTTTAAGTGCCGGCTCACCTCAAGGCACTTTACAAACGTGTCCTGCCCTTAGGAATGACTCCCAGAGAGGAGTGGACCCTCAGCCAGGACATACAGGTGGACAGACAGTATTCAGAGATCTATGGATTGATTGCAAACTGTTTATGTCTCTTTAGTCCAGAGGTCAGATGAGTCCATAGTAGAAACGATGCATGTATCAGCAAACAATCCATGGGAGGGGAGCACAAACACTCTGGGCACATGGGACTATGTTGAGGTCCAAAACAATTTGACCCTTCAAAAAAAAAGGGGTTTAAAAAAAGCTCACCTGTTACACCTTGAAAAGCATTGGTTTCTCTGTTCACAGCAAGACTTCTTCGAGCGGCTGTACGTCATGTACACCGTGGGCTACGCCGTGTCCTTCAGCTCGCTGCTCGTGGCCATCTTCATCATCGGATACTTCAGGTACCACGCAAACTCATAGCGGCTCCTACAAAGGCTTTTGTCTCCCTCGTCTCCCAAACCCGAAGGAATGGCAGCTCTTGTTGTGACACCTGCACCGTTTTGGACGTTTCCGTCCAGACCGTCTCGCCTCCATGTTGCTCCATGTGCTGCGCTGCGTTCACAATGACAAAACTGGGAACGTGCCATCATGCAAATCGACGTGTTGTGTGGAGTGAGGTGTTGTTGCGGATTATTATGGAAATGAAAGCTTTGTGGAAAAGCGGAAAAAAGTGGAAAAAAAATGAAACCAATCCACGGAGAGAGGGCTTTGACATCACCATAGACAGCTTGTAAATGATGTTTGGCATTTGGCTAAAACTAAACAATTTCCCTCACATCTGCTTATGCTTTGTGTGGAAGAGTGGTTTCGTTCTTTTTGTGGTTTGTTTTTTTGGCGGAAAGTGCTCAAAGCGAGACGCTTTCATCGTATTTCTGATTAGACTTTGTTTTACCTTCACATTTTCACTAATTTTGAGCTTTTCTAAGACTCTTTTCCAACAGTCCCCCCCCCCCTCTGTTAATTTTCAAACACACAAATCCAAATTAAAATGTGAAGCCAATACTGGTCTGTATTATTGTTTTTAAGCGCCTAGTCATCAAAGGTCGGCGGTTCGATCTGCAGCCTACATGTTGAAGTCGAGACGGACCGTGTGAGTTCTTAAAGCAAATCGACATTGTGGGGCTGCCCCTGCCACCAGTATATCAATAGGAGCAAACAAAGAACTTTGAGTGCTCCTAAAGATTAGAAAAGCAGTATAAAAAGAATCATTCAGTGCCGATCCTAAACTTTGTTTTTCAACAGCGAAACAAAAACAGGTCGCTCGAAGCACTTTCTTTGTTTGCGAGAGAAAAGCAGAGCAAACATGAAGACTTGCGCACATGAAAACCTTTAAAAATTGGACGGCATACGAAACGATTTTGATGTTATTAGGAATTTGGAGCCTGTCCATGATCGAGCAAAATGCCTCCATGTTTTTCTGCCCACATTCCAACATCCGATGCCAACGCTGCCCGTGAATGAAAGTGTCACTGCTGATACCAGCAGGATAACAGGAACAAAAGCCGAGCGAGCCCGAAAGCAGACACCTGAGGCACAGTGTGTGTGTGTGTGTGTGTGTGTGTGTGTGTGTGTGTGTGTGTGTATGTGTGGCTCTCTGATCAGACGAGAGTCAAAACCACAGAGTGCAGACAACAATCGGGCAGGTGATAAAAAAACGAAAAAAGTGCGCTGTCCAGAAGAAAGAGCTCAATAAACACAGGCAGGTAGAAGGAGCCAGGGACAACAGAGGGCTGCGGGGGCAGAAAGGTTAAAGTGAGAGCTGAGGAACGACAGGTTTTGCAGAATATCGCCCGGGTCGAGAAATTTGTGCAGTGAGTGAGCAGAAAACTCTCTCAGCACAGCAAATGTCAGAGTAATTAAAATCTTTCTTTTTGTGGGGGGGGGCACGGTTCAAGAAAATGACCTCCCCCATCCTCCACATTATTATTAGCGTCAAACCTTCACAATAAAACGCTTAGTTTTCGAAACCTTCCGAAAGTTTTACAAATTGAGGATCTGAGCCGCCTCACTTCACGTCTTCTTTTCAGTCATGATGCCCAAGACCTGACGCAGCCTCGTATATTACATAAAACCTAATCACACAAACTCCTTGTCCTAGCGAGGTTGCAAGATGGTACGTTAGCTGAACCGTGATCCACGAAGCAGAGAATAAACACTGGATTAACACGACCTCGTCTGCTACGTGCCGCTTGTAATGAAGACAAGCTGTAATGTCCGCTCCAATTTCATGCTCAACGGCGCAGCCACGCTGGCGGGTTGCCTCTCTGTCACCCTGGACCAGCCTCTTAATGAATGAACAACAACGCGTATAGAAATGAGGCACTTGTTGAGAGGCTGAGTGCTGACTAGACATAAACAGTCTTAGGGAGTAAGTAAGTGTGGGGATTTAGTTTATAATCAGTGGTTTACAGTCACCCTCCCGACACAATTATTGTTTCCTAAGTACTTAATTTATCCTTGAAGTGAAGTTACTCATAACTGGGATATTTATGTGCTAACAATGAATAATATGTCGTGGTAAAGTATGTGTAAACCCAAAGGGAGACGTGTTAAATAGTTCATTTTACAGGTCTGTAACTCTTAATATCCGTAAAATCTTCATAATCTTGGGCTGTGTCTTGAACCGGCTATACTAATGACTTCTTTCCAAAAGGTAAAGAGAGGAATAACATTTCCAGTTACTCTAAAGTCTGTGAGCAAAGGCACATAACAACAATAAAGCTCCCACTGATCTGTTAAATGAGCTTCACAGACTAAAGCTGAATCTTCACAACTGAAGATGAGGGGAAATTCAACAGCGTATGTTACCTTAGTCCTATCGCTCTCTCTTTTTCACCTCAGGCAGTATTCTGCTTTGTCAATGAGCTGAGCGCGTGAAATAAGCTTTCATTCAGACATTTCATTTAGTCCCAGTGCTGTCTTTTCATTGAAATTAATCTATAAAGCAGGGGAAAAAAAACAGGTTCAAAGGAACTAGTTAAGTCCAACCATTTGTAAGAGATACACGAGCGAAGAGAACATGATTTCTGTCAGTGCATCACATTGGCAAAAAGATGAAAGATGATTTTACATTTTATATTGTACTGAAGGTGGAAAATCCACTTGTAAGACACTCTTTGAAATGAGATTTATTATGTGTACTAACCTATCAGCACCCCCCTAAAAAGACGCTTTCTGGAACTCCCTGCTTACTCGAAATCGTCTGAAGCCCACTTGGATGAAGCCACCACCCCTTAATATTATATTATCCATTCCCTGGCAGAGAAATACAGGAGACTGGGAAGAGATAGACGGGGCGAGATAGAAAACATGGCTTTTATCAACAAGTGTCCTAGAGAGGGTTCAGCAACCCCAAGTGCAGGTGTGGAGAGACTAATAACTGTGATTCAAGATCACAAGAAACTTATTTTGAGGCCACTTCTGCGCCACACCACAAACCCTGTCTATTTCTTTGAAGGGCCTCTCTCTCTGTCTCTCTCTGGAACATTCAACAGGTATGATAGGAAACGGCTATTTTAAATACTGCGGGTTGCACCATGTCATTGTGAGAGAGAGAGAGAGAGAGAGAGAGAGAGAGAGAGAGAGAGAGGGAGAGAGAGAGAGGGGAAGCAGAAGTCAACAGCTTCTAACTTCTCAGCCCGGAGAGGCCTCGACAGTGATCAAAGCTGCTTGTTTGAAAAGGAAAACTTCAAACGAAGAGAAGAACGAGAAGAAAAATGCCAGAGCCATCGAGAAAAAGCCTCTTGAGAACAAAAGGTTTCGTATGTGACTTCACTAAGCGGCCTATGGATACTTTGTCCGTGCCCTTTTTCATCTGCGACTGCAGACATTACGTGTCACTACGAAACTTCATTTAAAGAGGATGTTTTAAAATACCCTCATCAGAGCATCATGGTGTCAGATGGCTAATGGACCTTACCTTTTCTTGTCTTCGTGACGACTCAAAATGCTTCACAGACATGTTGTTAGTAACGTTCACCTATTCACTCACTTACACGCTGGTGGTAAATGGTTAATGGACCGGTTCTTATATAGCACTTTTCCGGTCTTCGTGACCACTCAAAGCACTTTACAGACACAGGTCACATTCACATGTAGACACCCATTCATACACTGATGGCGTCTGAGGCGCCTCTACACAGTCCGTGCAGTAGCTCACACGTACAACATTAACACCTGACGACCTGACGGCATCAGAGGGGCTCAGTATCTCGCCCAAGGACACGTCTACATGTAGGCTGCACTGGCCTGGTATCGATCCACAGACCACCAGACTCACACATACATTCGCCTCAGGTGCATAAACACGTTATTTCAGGTGCAGGTGTTTTGGAAGACATGACAAGCCCCCACAGATTCTCCATTAAATCTTAACACGAAAACAGCAGGTGCAAGTCGAGGAGACACTCACGTAATCTGCAACAAGAGTTGAAGTATGGCGCCCAAACCCAAATCCATCATCGTGAGAAGCAGTAGTTGCATCTCCGCTGACCAGAATGAACATAAATTTTTACTTATGTGGTCATTAAATGCAGCTAAGAGTTCTTATCCTTGCACTGAGAGCAATGCAACAGGTCTGAGGCAAATCTAGATGTCAACCTCCACAGGCCGGCGAAGTGGCTCTCAGACCCTGATGCTGCAGCGAGGATGAAGTGGGTTACAAATTGGCAGACTCTTGGTCGTCAGCGGAGAGCCGGCCAAAGTGGCGCCGATGCAGGAGTGTCACTGAAGAAACAAGCGAGACGCTGGGATCTGAAAATAAGTCTGTTTGTCACGATTTCTGGCAAGTTCGGGGTCTGTAGGAAGATGATGTGGATGATTCAGAGGGTGTCTGAGAATGAATTTCCCTCTCGCTGTAACTGGTTGGCTCGGATTCCTGATGATTCGATCTTAATGTTTGTTTGAGAACCTGAGGAGGTAAAAGTTGAAGTTTCATTGGGAATCATTCAAGGTCCTGATAAGAGTTGTTTTGTTTATTCACAGCAACTTTAGCAGTGCTGGGATGTAAGTTAACACAAATATTGAACTTTTTACTTTTTAGTCATGTTACTTGTTGCACTTCTTGTTAGTCACAGATTAAGAAAACTTTACTTAAAATAATCTCTTTATAATCCCTCTAGGATTAGCTGGAAAATGCATTGCTTTGAAGCTGCCAATGGATGTTCGACTTTCAATATCTAGAGCAGAAATACATAAAATACACACCAAGCAGTAATATATTCCAAAAACACAAAATATGCTAATTAAACAGTTAGTCATTTGACTACAGAGACCATGAGGTTGTCTTTCTACAAAAAAAAACACTTGGATGCTTCAAAGAAAGGGAAAATGTTGGACTTTTTGTTCCGCCAACGATTTTCCTCCATTTTCTTTCGCGGCAGGCGTCTTCACTGCACCAGAAACTACATCCACATGCACCTCTTTGTTTCCTTCATGCTGCGAGCCGTCAGCATCTTTGTGAAGGACAAAGTGGTCCACTCCAGCGCCGGCCTGCAGGACTTTGACTCTGCCCTGCTGGACAACTTAAAGACAGTGAGCATGGCGCCACTGGACAAATCCCAGTATGTAAGTACCTGCTCCGCTTCCTGCTGTGTTTAGGTTTAATGTATGTGGGCTTGTTTGTCCTGAACCTGAAAACCTGAAATAAAATCGTTAGATATTGTACACATATGTTGTAATCACAACAAACACAAGAACAGTTAAGACTCAAAACTATGATTTGGGACCATTTTACACAGCTGCATCTGTCAATTAAAAAGAAAAGAAGACCCTAACCCTAACCCAGCCCTCTTCCTGTTGGCTTTAGTGTTAGCATTAGCGTTAGCCGCAGCAGCTTTAGCCTGTATAAGTCCATGCTTTAACAGAAAGAGACCTTGGATTTTGCGTTTACCTCCATATATTGGAGTTTTTCCACGTAATTAAGAGCTGTGCTTTAGTATCTCATCTCGTTTTCCTTGAACGGCAAAACGTCACCTTTTTCCACTGTGACGCGAGCGATGACCCACTAGTAGCTGTTGCACAGTTTCTACTCTCTTTTATTTAAAGGTCACAAATGTGCCTGCTTTTGAGGTTTTAAGTGCTTCATTTGTTCAGGCAATTTAGCATGTTACCTATGTGCTAGGACCCTGCTAACATTTCATATGCATGAATGCATGTATTAATCCATTGATTTTTTTTTTCTATGCAGGTTTCCCCTTTCAAAATGTGTAATTTCCTCTGAAAGGATCCCATGCACTATACGTGCAGGAAATAATTACCTGACTTGATTAAACTCTGGCTACAGTCAATGGTGTCGAATTACACTTCAATTAACTCATACAGAGGCAAAAGCTTAAACGACTGTGCACTTAGGGTGCTAACAAATCCTTGTTAATTCAATAATGTTCTTTAGAAACTATCTTCGCAAGAAGAGTCTCGTCTGCAGCTCACTGCAGCAGCAGCAGCATCATTATGCTAAGATCTGGGATTAAGATGAGAATATATTGTAGCACGCTGGAGCACACGCTCTTCAAAATGGGAATGCTGAAACAATTCCAGATGAGTATTCGATGCCATCCCGTATGCATCAAACACATGCTGAGGTCACAGTCAATAATGAGCGGGGGGGGGGGCGTATTTACCTGTGGTTACAGCAACTAAAATAAAAAATGATCGTGATGAATGATAACAGGGCTAACAGGGATGCAAGCAACCTGTCATTTGTAACCACTGGTAACCGCCGCTGATGAATCCTCATTAAACAGAGAAACAATGGCCGCCATCGAGGTCAAGTGCTGAATTACACAAGCAGACGTAAACAGACACCAGGGGGTTGGAGAATACTCCCTGGCCCCCCCCGATCTTTTGCATGTAATTACGAAGGAAATTGGTATTAAAAATTGGGTATTATTAAGGCCTGAGAGTAGATGATAGGAGAGTTCCCAGGAAGGGTCTGTTTCAGGCCTATAGCTTGTTGGTGATAATACCACGAAGACGTATTTTGTTTCTGTGGGAATCGACTGAGGTTGTGAAATGTAATGAGTGTTTTCCTTTTCGAAACAAAACAACAACAACATGTAGTTTCCTCAACAATCACATCCTTCCAATGAAAATAGAAAATAAAGACATATTACAGATGAATACAGATGACTCTGAATACAGAGAGAGAGAGAGAGAGAGAGAGAGAGGAGAGAAAAATCTCTTTTGTGTGATTTAATGAACTTAATCTGTGACTCAGCTCCAGTCACGAGTCGCAGGATTGAGAGGAGGAATCACGCTTGTTTATTTCAGATTATCCGCGTTAATATGAAGCGACGGAGCCGAGATGCTTCCGGTGATTTGCTGTGCGTCTGGCTGAGCTCGGAGAAGGATCCGGTAATCCCTAATTAGCGTCGAAGGTCAGGATTATTTCGGCGCGTCGAGAAAATCCCAGTCAGAAATCATTCGGCGTGTGGTTTTAAGGGATACCAGTGAAGTTTGAAAATGAAGATTTTCACACTTTAATCTCTTCTTTCTCTCAAACCAAGTGACAGACACATATAAATATATAGCGACGTATGAGATCAAATCACCAGGTGCAGACAGTAAACATTTTATTATCTCGTAAGTGTTACGAGTGGTTGCAGCAGCAACAACAACAAATATGAGCCGCGTCGGTGGAGGAGAATCAGAAAGGACCGACTCAGTTTTATCGAGTTTATTGACTTTTCCCTGTGTGTTTTAAGACGCGTCCATAGAAGAAACGTTGAACATTTTCAGTCTGACGACTTTTCAGTCAAACACAGTTGGATTTCTTCAACCATTAAAAACCCCAAATAACTAAATATGCAAATATGGATTATATTGAATTTGCAGGTATGGTTTGATTATCCACTCATGCACATATTGGTTTGGTTTATTAAATGAAGCGAAAACTAAAAATGTCAACTCGCCATTTAATTTTCTGTCATAGAGGACAAAAAACCCCAGAAAATATTCATTCATGATAAACTGACTGAACTGAATAGAGATTTAATATAGAGAGAAGAGAGAGAGAATAGAGATTTAAGATAAATTCATAGTTTCCCTGATCCTCTCTGACTTCAGGTGACTTTGCTGGTATATTACAGAGATGATTGAGTTTCAGGGAAACAGAGACCGGAGTGTGAAACTAGGTGGTGCAGGGCTCGTTTTTACATGTCGGCTTCATTTAGATTTCAGTGTTTGGGTTTGTTGTCTGAATCCCGTTAGTGTGAGATATGTCGTTGCTGTGGTGTTGCTCGCACTAAGTAGCGATTTACATGTGAAATGTCTGTAATTACGGGAGGGGGAAAAAAAAAAATGGTCGGTAAATTTCGAAGGCTTTTATTAACATGAAATTGCAGTTTCCCCGCTGTGCACGTCTCCTCTGTGCGCTCTGAAAATCAGTTTCAGGGGGGAACCTGCGGCGATAATGGTCAAAATAACGTGTCAGTCCACAGGCGCAGAGTTGAAGCAGGCAGGATGTGGTAAAACCTGGTGGTGTTTTGTCATCAGATTGGCTGCAAGGTGACTGTGCTGCTCTTCATCTATTTTCTGGCCACCAACTACTACTGGATCCTGGTGGAAGGCCTCTACCTCCACAGCCTCATCTTCATGGCCTTCAGGTCCGACTCCAAGTACCTCTGGGGCTTCACACTCATCGGATGGGGTAAGTGGAGGGAAGCAAAGGCAGGAAGAGTCGTGTTACGTGATGAGAATCGACAAGATGCAGAGTTCAGATCTTAGCAACAACAGCTAAAAATGACTTAGCGCTAATAAAACTAATGATTGGAAGCGTGTGACCTGTTATCACAGGCTTGGATGCATGACAAAATGTGTTTTATGGCAAAATTAAGATATACATAGATATAAATAGATATAAATACATATTTCTGAACTTTTAATGAGTTAAGAAACTTCAGGAACTGTCAGGAAACTTCAGTCCAGATCAACACTACCAAAGGTGTATTTATTCTTTAGGAATTCAACATTTTAAAGATCAATTTCATAAAGAACGTCATTCAGACAGTCTTAAATATATGATAATCTGTAGATTGGTTCTGATGGATTATAAACTTTTGTGCCGTACCAGGTTTTAAGCCTGATTTGCAGTATATGGACTTCATTCCCCGCTGACCATCCTCTGAGAGCTTCAGCAGAAATGATTACAATAACTCAGAGTTGAGACTTGCACCAGCAGAGTCACATCAGTGTTTTATCAAACTTCCAGACAGCACTATATAGAAATGTGCTCTGTATAATGCATTATATGGCTCTGCAGCGAAGGAAGGTCCTTGGAAATGTAATGTCGCTTAATGTTGTCTGATCATCCAAAGTGGTTTCTTTTTTTCTGCGGTAGGAAAAGAAATGTTCTGGTCCCCAGAGAGAGAAAATGTGTCACATATTTGATGTTTACAGACGTCAAATGCTTCCCTGTAGAGTGATCGACACCAAGTATAATTTAATATTTTGATAAGCAAAAGAACGTTTTCTCAACTTTGCTCAGCTTTGTAGTGAAGTTTCTACATCTAATGTATTTGATCTAACTGGGGTAAAAGTGGTGAAAATGCCTCAGTCTCGTCGTCCTCGCTGCTCTCTGAACGCCGTAATCGTGTCCCCGCTCCGTCCTCCTCCACTTTCATGCTGCCATTACGTCTCTGAGATAGCGAACATCATTATCTGGCACGTGTCAAATACGCATTGAGGGACGAGGGGCGTGGGAACACTTATCGCCCTCTTTACGTTCCATTGATAAATCGGTACGGATGAAGCGCTCGGAGAGGACGAGGAGGACAGTTCCTCAGAGGGATGCGGGTTTTTAACCAGAGTCAAAAAAAAAAATAGGACTAAAGTCTGGACGTTGGGGAGGAGAGGGGGCACAAGTCTCTGAATTATTTATGACGACTCACATTGATTCGTGACTGGAATACTTTGCAGCAGCATGAATAATATACAACACGGTAACTTAGTGTAACTTAAACACTTCTGAGATGTTCCACTGAGTTGACAGCACACAGCGAAATGTTCTGCTGCTTTTGGGAGAGAGAAACGTATGAGATTTTAGGTTCTGATTCTCTTTATGCAGTATATGCGGTACATATGACATCTCGGTTTTGCTCTGTTTTGCATCTTCCCCCGAGAGGCTGTTTAAAACTTTGCCTCGGCATTTCAATCTCTGAGGAAGTTCACTCTTTATTCCAGTCTAGCCAGCGAGCAACTTGGGTTTCAGTTACATAGGCGAAAGTTCAGCTTTTAGTTGTAAAAGGAGACGTAGAATAACTACTTGGCTTTGTTGACTGTTAAAAATCTCTGTTCCCGGCCAAAGACGTACGGCAGGTCCTCACACATCCTCACATCCTTATTTGTACATTTAGTAAGTTTTAGACTGTGAAACAGGACTAAATAAAGTGGGAACCTTCAGTCACAATCTTACATTTTCCAAAATGATTTGCATTTATACTAAGGTGCATGTCTGGGAAGCAGCCATCCCCTGATTCTGGCCACATGTAAGGTTTGATGTCATGCTTATGCCGTAGTTGCATTACTTCACTTTCCACTAGGTTCAGGTTGCTGAGCTCTGTTGTTTTGCAAGAAACGTAAAGTCACGTGTTTGTTCGTGTGAGCAAAAAGCCTTCACATGGTTGCCAGGAAAGCATGAAAGGGCGCCATATCTCTGCAGAAATGGACTGGAACCTTCCAACAAATGACATAAAACAGCTCGTAAAATACCATCTAAGGCATTTAGATGAACTGGCGTTAAATATCTTCAACGTTAACAATGGAGACCAAGGATGAATAACCCATTCCACCATTCCTGGTCCTTGTCCAGAGGAGAAACAGGAGGTTGATCCCTCCATCGATTCACAACCACCACACAGTCTGAATCTTTGCCAGACAAGGTCCAACCATCATCTCAGGACGTCTGACTGCATCTTGTCCCGACTTCCTTCACACACAGGAAACGAAGCTGGGAAAACAAACTTTGCCTGAGCAGCTCATTGTGTGTGTGTGTGTGCTGTCATTTTCAGGCGTCCCGGCCGTTTTCGTGTCGGTGTGGGCCATCGTCCGGGCAACGCTGGCAGACGCGAGGTGAGAGACCAACTCGCCGTCCGTCACAACTGTGTTTAACACCCAAAACAATCTGACTTTTCTCTTCAAACAAAGGTCGACGAGTCTATCGAGTGGATGAACTCGAGTGCGAGTGTGAACCGACACAAAGGGAGAATCCCTGGACGCTGTGATTAGTGTTTAATTGTGGTGACATTTGCATCTGTCTGTGAGATCTGATTAACCGCGCATGATTTAATTTGCAAAATAGCTTTGAATAAATGTTTCTTAAAGTAGCCTCTGATCTAAAAGTCACTGCCATGCCAGGCCCGCCGCATGTCTCCATCCACACGTGATTGATATCCATGACATTGATTAAAGAGAATTTAACCTTCATGCTCACTTGGGGATGTTTCAGTTTACACTATATCATATCAGATTGAATGAGTTTTGGTCAAGAAGAAGTTTTAACATTTTTATTGGGTGAAAAACTGAAGGCGAAAAGAAAACATTTCTATAGACAACCTCCCGTCTTCGTTTTCCAGGGGACTCACTGAATGCTGATAGGGTGCGTGACCTCCTGGCAACTGTTAATGACTTTTGCTATTGGCCTCGAAGATTTGAAGATACGAGGCTGTCTCGCTGATTGTGTATACAAGGGAACAAAAATAAATAAATAACTGGAACAGGAGCTTCAAAAGGACGTCTGGGCTAAAATTACATGTCATGTCTTGAGATGTGTTTTGTGGGAGACAGACTGCTTCAGGGGTCGGATAGGAAAAGGTTGGAGAGCTGATCAGAACGGTGGTTTGACGTCTACAAAGACATTTTAGACATTACCTGTCAATCCTCAGCCCAGAGTCCAGAGGCCCTGCAAAAGGCCGTCAGCAAAACAGATTCTTGTCCGTATTTTTCAGAGATTAAATCATATTTTGGTCAGAGCACAAGTGGGTTTACGTGAGGTGAGTTTCTAGAATTTCCACAATAAGAAAATAATATTAAGCCATGATGTAGGAAATATTAAAAATGTATTAATAAATGCAGAGAGGACTAGGCTGGGCACTGTCCTAAAGCTTCACATAGGAGACTTTGGAGTCTTCAAAGGGCCTTTTTCTTCAAAGAAAGCAAATGCTGAATGTGAATCATCCCTTAGAAGATTCAGGTTAAAGCACGACTTCCCAGGTGAAGAAACTGAGCACTTAGAAACAGTAGATGATGTTTACAGCTGGAACAAACGGTCCCACTGAAGTGTTTGTCAGTACTATTGCTTCTCGGTGAGAGGGCTGTTTTGAGACCTTTCTCACTTGTCCCAAGTCCTAAATTGCCCATTGGAGTGACTTTTTTTTTGTCCAAGTATTGTGACATTGGGACATTACCTGGCACCACAAAAGCTGTGGAAAACAGTTTCTCCAATCCAGGCTTTGGGTTCATTTGTATTCTGTCCAACAGAGGTAGCACTATAGGGCAAGAGGCACAGGGAGGCGAGCGGTATGGGAACGCTATATGGGACAAAAAGAATCCACAGGCATGGTTGTTAGTGCCATCAAGCTGAGACTCTGGAGCAGAATAGTTCCAGTAAGTCTTAACAAACATTACTGCTCAGTTTCTGTTTTAGCCCATAATCAATTCATAGATTTTCGTACCTTCATCCTGTTAATTGTATCACTCCCTGAGTATAGTCGTGAAAGAGGAAAGTCTGTCTGTGTATAGTTGTTCTCATCCGGTTATGGATGAGATGGATGGAGAATGAGAAATAAGGGCATTTCGGGCATCTTTAGACTTTTTCCATCAGTTTCCAAAAAAGTGATGTGATTTTTGCCTTTGTTCGTGCTCATGTTAGTCTCCATCTGGACCCGTTTGTAGACCAGACCTTTTGACTTCCTCATTATGTGTTTGCAGCTTTTGCGCGGACAAAGACAAATGACCGCAGAGATCAGGAGAGCTCTGGCCTTTGTTTTCTTGCCCGTAAGCATAAAAGAAATAAGTGTGCAGTTATCTCCTGGTAGAACAGAGGGTCAGCAGACACTTTGCCCTGGAAAAGTCCGCGCAATTATAGTCAAACTGTATCTTTATTAAACCTCGGTCCGGCTTCAGAGTTATATCAGAGTGACACTGGCTCTGTAGTAATTGTTGAGGCCATGACTTCTACGTCAAGTGATTCTACATTTTGTTCCATGTCGCTGCAAATTGCAAGGTTTCACTTTTCATTTAATTTTCCATTTATTTCAACGCCGTATCTGAATAACATGAATATATTTCTTAATGGAAATGAGGACGTTCAATGCGCAATGCTTTTCATGTGATTTCCATCACATTTACATTGAACCCGTGTGCCAGAAAGCCATGCATCTGAAACAAGTACAGTACATACTGTGCTTGCAGTTCGACGCATGTATCATCATATTTGCATAATTTCCCTGGAAAATCTTCTCTAAAAAGGGATTTTGATATGATAATTTAATGATGTTTCCTTTTCATTTTTATTTTTTAATTGTTCTAAATTGTGTGATTGGTCACATGTACAGTTATGGCATCTATACAAAACACTGAAGTATGAAGCTTAACATCAAATATGCCTGATGTTGTGTTTTCAGATGATTGGATTTGAGAAAATGTAAGCCACAGAAAAGGGAAACATAATACAAAACAAGAGAAGAGAAAAACGATTTTCTTTTCTACCACTTTGTAAAGTTGAGGAAATTACTTCTGGAACTGGCTGTTTGTGAACCTTAATATCTGAGCTGCGGAAAAAAACACAAAAATTGCAAACACGGGCTTACAGAAGTTAAATTTAGGATGGAAATTGAAAATGATTGAAGATGATGTGTCTATGATGGAAAAAATGGAAAATGATCAAAATGAATAGTAACTTGGACGAAAAAAAAAAGGTTAAAGGAAAATGTCGAGAAGACAACATGGAATGTATTAGATTTTCTGCATATTTACTCTTCATCTCTTTTTCATTGGGTTTTTTTTTCGATCAGTATGTAATAGAGGTCACTGCTCCTGCTGCTTCCCTCAGCCGCTCTCCCTCCCTTTCTTTTCTACCTTTTACATATATGTCTGCGTTTGCCTCCAGTTTTCCATTTCGCCATCCGGTCAGCCTTATCCAAAACCCTATCTCTCTTCATGACAGTTTAAATACCTCTAAACCATGTCTGTAATGTACAAGTTTCAATTTTCCACTCAACTTAATGATTGAACAACAAAGTTAGCCGTCTGTACATCTCCTTCTTTCTCTGCTCTGTGCCTCTTCAGGCTTTTCATTTTTGTTTTTTTAGCCTCCTCTTGTCTGTGTTCGTGTGGTTGCAGGTGCTGGGAGTTAAGTGCCGGGAACATCAAGTGGATTTACCAGGTTCCCATCCTGACAGCCATTGGGGTAAGAGTTCAGCGTGTGTGAAATCACCATCAACATGGAAATGACGGTCGTGAAGTGAAGAATAAACTTAACAAGGGTCTGTCACCCCAGACTGGAGGTCTTTTTGTCTTCCAGTGTCCAGATTTCTTCTTTTCCCCAGATGAGACGAGATAAAATGATAGAATGATATGAAGCAGGACTTTGGAATTACATACAAGGTGATATCATACTTTATCAACATCTCAGAAATATCGCTTTTATTTTGTAAAAAACTTTAAATGCAGCTATGATTAGGTAACTATGCGCTTCCTGTCGATCCGTTCATGTGTTCATTAGGTTTTCACCATTCGTGATAACTTTTGTGCATCAGTTCAAAGAAGGGCTGTTACATTACTACCACACCATGGCTATTTCCACTGAGTCTAGAACTTTCTGCACACACACAGACCACACACACACACACACACACACACACACACACACACACACACACACACACACAGCCAACTGATCAATCGCAACAAACAACAACAACAACAGACTCTCAACTTCTGAGTTCCTGTCATTTTCAGATATGTAGTTTCAGATTGCTTTTGATCCACTCTGCCTCCTGTCTCCTGCATTCCTCTCCACCTGCTTCACTTTCACTGTGGCACAGGTGCTGTTTGTTTTGTCTTTTTTGTAGACTTCTTCTTTGAGAAGAAGTTTCCCTTAAAATGTCCCACTCTTTCTTGTGTCCTCGTCCTTGAGGTAACCATTAATCATTGTCCCGTCCTGTGTCTCCAAATGCTTTAATCTCTGAGGTTGAGGTCATGTGTTTGCAACAGGAGGCTGACACACAAAAGCGGCGGAAAATTGTCACAAGCCGTCAGAGGCAACACCCGAGCAGAGCTGTGCTCTCTGCCACGTTTGCCTCGCCATGCGGGAGTGTAAGGACCGGAGAGGCAGATCAAGGTGTGCTGACTTTTCAGGAACAGTCAGTGGAGAGAAATCACATCTCCTCGCCGTATGTGAGTGGCTGCTTTGGATCCATTCACCCTTCAAAGATGAAAATAATCAAAGCGCGGAGACAGACGCCTCTCCAGACGGCCTCAGCTGTGTGTCACTGTGATTGCAACAGTTCGGCCATCTGATGGCGTCGGGAGACATGAGATAAGACAGAAAAGCGCACCTGGTTTGTTAAATGAACCATCCTGCCCGGCGCCCGGACTCTGGTTGATTGATGGCAGCGTGTTTAATGGTTTTGAAAAGGTTTTGGATGGAGTCGTGTGACGTGTGACATCAGACACGGTCATTAAGCTGCTGCTGAACTCAGGTGACTTTCCTTGGTGTTCCCAGTCAACGATCACCAAACTATGTTAGATTGATTTGTAAATCTTTCATAGTAATACACATATTATGACCTATGACATTCTGTGTTTCATCTTTCTTTACTTATTATTGTAAATATTGTAGTTGTTTATAGACTAAATGCCTCAATGACCTGAGAACACCTTGTATATATTCAATGAAAGACACACAGTTTACAAAGAAGTCACAATATTTCTTTTGTGATGCCATGTGTTAAGAAGGTATGGAATCGATGCAATTTTAATCACATTTTTCACAGACAAAAACATCCTCTTTCTCATTTCTTGGGTTTGTTTTGATATATTTGCGTATTTCTTCTTTACTCCTTGAACTTCTACAGGACAGTTTATTCACCGCTAATGGATTGAGCAATTAAGAATGTATACATCCCCTAAAAATAAGATCACAAACAAGTTATTTCTGGAGGCAAAACTTTTGTAATGAGGTTCTTGGCCCAATTCAAGTAGTAAGTTTCCATCACTAGAGCCTCCCACGCGGTTAGAGCAGCACCACAGCTGTAGCTGCAGAGCTGTAACAGAGTCTCTGACAGCCTGGGTCCACCTAGTACTGTACCTAGTGTCAGGTTGTGACATAAACAAGCCCTGTATATCCGGCTGTTTATCAAACTCTGGTCCATTTCTACAAATTGAGGCTCATACAATTCATACAAGGAAAAAATAATGAAAGAAAACACCCCAGAAAGCAATGAAAAGAAACTAATGGAGGTGATGAGTGTACCTACTAGAGGAGGAAGTGCATTGTTACCATGGATGCAGTGAATCTGTGTCGTGGGCTTCAACTTCTCTTTAACATTAGGCATGACCGCGTCACTGAATTACTTAAAATGTTGGTGGGAAAAAAGATCTCGAAAACACAATGATTACAGATAATGGCGTCCTTGGAAAAACTAACATAGAATCTAAAAAAACACTGTAGGCATTATATCTGCATGTTGTGATGGACTTGGGAGTCTGAGAAGGGGTTCGCTTTTCGATGCAAATTGGGGCAATCAGGCGCTAATGGTTTTTATCTTACTTGCCTCCATGTCTCCTCTCCACATTTGTTTTTCGACTGGCGTCACATTTCACGCTTAGACACGCAACTCACCGACCTCATCGCCTGGCAGAGCAGCAGGCGCGGGCGAGTGTCAAAACAGGCCTTCACAGGCGTCTCGGCCGATGCTTTTCTCCTGTGATATACATCTAAATACACGCTTCGTCATCGCGTTTCACACGCACGGCTCTATCTGGCACGTGTTCAACCGACTGGCTGAGAGCAAGTGATATCGCTGCATCTCGCAAGAAATGAATCTGACACGGCTTCAGAGACGGGATCGCAGTCAATTACATGCAGCGTCCCTTGCAGCTTTGGTCTCGGTAGGAGAGGCGAGCCGGATAAAAGCAAAGACGCTGTGTGCAGTTGTGCTGTTTGTGTTTATGAGGACCCGTTACTTTGAGGATAACACCTTCTCCATCTGCAAACAAAAGTAAAAATATCTGAGTGCAGTTAATCCAGAAAGCCAACAACAAGCAGAGGGTTTTGCATATATGTTATTGACTCAGAAGCAAGACACAGCATTAGAATTAAAATAACCAAAATATCAGCAGATGCAGTAAATGTTAAGATCTAACCACGGCCAAACAGAGCAAGTAGGGAACTGATAAGAATTCAGTGATTCTTATTCTCTCGCCTTATTCTCTCATTGATGCTCATTAGTTGAGGGAATTTTTCTGCATCAACTTTCTCTTCCTCTGAACACAGGATACAGCACACACACACACACACACACAATGAATAATGTAACATTTTGCAGGATTTACAGGGGTGATTTGCATTCAACTTAAAACAAATAAAACATGCAAAGGGTTCTTGAGGATGATGTTGGAGATAATCTGTGAAGTGAAGGTTTACACAATGAAATGGTGCTGAAATGAACAAAGTAGACTCAGGGCCTGGAGAGTTTAAAGTTCCACTTTAAAAACAGATGAAGCCCTGAATTTAACTCTCGTCAAACTACCAATAGTTAACCTAGTCATGTATCAAACCCCCCCACACCCACTGGAGACAGTATGCCCGAAGACCCTCCCTCACTGACCACTTTGCGAGAATATCCATCCCCAGATCATCTTCTTCTAGACTTTATCCTGATTCCCCTCTCTCAACCCAAGAGGGGCCAACGCCAGTGGCCAGCTGTCAGCCTGGTGTGTCCATGAGAACATGAGTGATTAAAATGACTTTTTCCTCTGATTCACACAAGCACAGATGTTTGAAGACCCGCCAGCTATGTCGCTCTCTCTGAGCTTTGCCCTCGGAGAGAGCTTCTCCTCCTCTTCTCCTCTGTAAAAACAGCCTGATGCACAAAAACACAAATTAAAAGGAACGGAGACGGAGACAGTCCCTTAATTGTACAGTGTCTTGCTTTTGCAAAACCCCTGATCAGAACTGCTTTAGAAAAGAATAACCCTGATGTGTTTTGACATCCGAGTAGAGTAAAACCGCTATCAAGTGAGTGGGGGGAAACCCTGTGACTTGTAATCATGGGTGAATCAGGACTGTGGCTCTGCTGGCTGTGACAGATTATCTCCTGAAGATGAAGGAGGTGTTGGGGGAAGACCACACGCTATAATCCTCGATTCAATTCAACACACCTCATGCACCGGTGCGGGAATTACGTGTCACAAAAGACTCCGCGTCCATCCTGCCACAGGAAAGTTAGTATTTCGGTGTAAAATGAAGCATCGTGAGAAATGGGAGGCTGTGGTCGCAGACCGGGTTGCAATAACCAGGAGGAACGAGCTCAGATTGGTTTCTAGCAGCGTAGTGCAGTGGATCTTAGTGTCCGTTACGCGAAGCACTTTGATCCAGGCTGAAAAAATCAATTACCATGAAATGATTCGGCATGAGCTTTTGCACCGGCTTTGGCGCCTCCTGTAACTCTCGGATCCAACACCAACACAGGAGAGAAACAGGTCTGCGGTCGACCCTTTGTAGAGTTTGCACGTTGTGCATGTGTCTGCCTGGGCTTCCTCTGGCTGCAGTCTGAAGCCGAACCATCCCCATGTTGCATATAGGCAAATCTGGAGGCGGTAACAGCTTTGTGAACACTGTGATATATGCAAAGGATTTGACTTTTTCCATCACTTTTCACAAGGATCCTACTTGGCAGAGAACTGCAGTGGATGTATATTCATGTTTAGTGAGTCATCATATGGCATTTAAATACAGACTGTCATCTGCAAAATGCATACTTTTCAAATAACCGACAACCGGAGGCTGCTCCAACCAGACTTCTAGATTGAGGAAAGAGGTAAAGTCTCCTGCTTTTGCACCCCTGAAGAGCTGTGTTGTTGAGTCACTGCATATGTCACTTACATTGCTGCTTTCCATAAACACTCGCCTCAACAATGGCAGTTTTATGTCATTAGGTGAAGGCACACAGAGGCAGAAATGTCTCTTCAAAAAATCTATTTATTTTCACAAAAAGCAAGCAGAGTTGTTTCAATGGGTCGAGGTTGTTATTCTTAAGCTTCTCCAGCTGCTGTTTCATCATGTTCATGGCCTCTCTTCCATGAGGAGAACAAAAAAAATGGTGGACTCGTCTTTCCTGTTGGACAATACAACTCCACCCCCAATTTCTATAACTCTATCCCTAGCATCTGCTGTAACTCCGCCCCATCCTCTCACAGAGCTGGTTCTTACTTCTGGCACAGCAAAGAAATGGTACCAGTCTGGAACCAGTTGTTCAGGTCAAAAGCCAGTTCTTTTATAGAGTATACAGAATGAACGGTTCCAAACTTAGCACCAGTCTGGAACCAGCACTGGAACTGTACCCAGTTTCAGTTTCTATATCCTGGAGTCTCTATTTGTTTCATTTAGCATCATGCCCACACCTGGAGCACTGACCAAAGACGGTGCAAAAGATGGCGGCCACTGTATGTCTTGTTTACTACCTGAAAATCCAGTTTCACAGTTTTTAGATTTTCACGAAACGCAACACGTCTTCTCGTTACGGGCCGACAAGATTTGCGAGGTGTGCTGACATAAATCAGAAGCTCCTGCTGCGTTTCATTTACTGCTCGTCGACAATTGCAGCGTGACTCGTGTTTATAGATCCGCAGACGACAGACATACAGCACAGCAGGTGGTAATTAATACCAACAGTGCTCTGATGAGACTTTCCATCCTCGGTTAACCACGTCTCGAAAGTCATTCCGGAGCGATTGCGGTAAATAACGTGTCAGGGCACATTAGCCGTGTCGTCTGAGTGTCAAGCAGAGGGTTTCAGTCTGTTTACAAAGAGGAGTCCACTCCGGAGGAGGTGACAGCCCTCGACGAGCAATGCCGGAGCCGTGTGTGGGATCGTGATCTATAAAGGCTAATTTATTCAGTTATTACGTAACATCGCATGCACTGGCGTTCAGGGTCAGACGGCGCTCGTCACCGCGGACCGTTTCCTCCTCTGTGTTTCCCCCTTCCGCCGTTATTTTCATCTGTGTAATTATGTGCAGAAACACTGAGAGGAAGGAGGAGACGCGTCAACAGAATTTCATTCCCGACATGCACACATGCGAAGGAGCTGTAGCCTCTGGGAGCACGGTTAAAACTCAAAGCCCACCAAAGCTGTGTGCCATGTTGGCGTCCCTCACTCGTTCCCATCCAAATGGCACCGCAGTGTGGAGAAGTGTAAGCCCTGGAAAAGAAATGTGCCTTCCAGACGGGTTTGTCTCCGAGAGATGAAAAATCTGAGTTTGGCTAAAACAAAGAGCCGCAAGAAAATGTGTTTTTCATCTTTGGTTTCAAGGAGAGAAATAAACTGTGGGGCATGTAAACACCATCTGGAAAGTGTTTCCACCC
>CM055202.1:8071946-8096946 GCA_029224185.1 Karalla daura
TCTGAAAAATGATATATTTCATGTTTTCAATCTGTTATCAGAGTTTGTTTCCTCCACTTCCTGTTCACAGTTCATCAGTTCACACTACACATTAGTGTCCAGTCAGCTGAAGCGTGTTTCAGATTTGGAAGAAGATCTTGTCGTGTGTCCTCAGCTTCCCCAGGCGGGCTGCTAGTCGTAGAGCCGCGGCTCCTCTGAACATAGACAGGGACCAGCTGAGGTGGTTTGGACGTCTGGCTGGGATGCTCCCTCCTCCTGCTGGAGACCCTGGGGCAGACCCAGGACGCGCTGGACAGATTATATAACCCTGCTGGGTTGGGAATGCCTCGGGATCCTGAGGAGCTGGCGGTAGAGAGAGAGGAGCTCCCTCCTCCCTCCTCCATCCCCGTGACCCAGACCCAGATAAGCGGCTGATAATGAGACGAGATTCAGCCTAACACTTTGAACTTCAACTTTAAAGGACTGAAAAGAGGCATAAATTCCCCAAATCTTTATGGAAGCGCTTTTATTAGACATATTAGACACAGCTGATGAATTATGTTATGTAACTGACTGCCTCTCTCTCTCTCTCTCTCTCTCTCTCTCTCTCTCTCTCCATAGAAAACTGGCCAAGTCCACTCTCGTATTGGTCCTGGTGTTTGGCATCCACTACATCGTCTTTGTGGGGATGCCGACCTTCGAGGGGCCGAGCTGGGAGGTCCGGATGTACTGCGAGCTGTTCTTCAACTCCTTTCAGGTAATCCCCAGACGCATATCCTTCAGTTTGACTGCAAGAGCTGTACATAATCACCAGGTCAACAGGGGTGCATTGGCTCTGCCTCTCCACCATTAACACACAGGGAGACAGGGAGACACACACACACACACACACACACGTTCAGGTCTCCAGAGATCACATCTTCTGGACAGCCTCCCACTGCGGCCTGTCTCATTTCATCCTCTTACACTTTGGTTTCACAGTGTGGGCTTGACCACAATTAACTTCTGTAAAATCACTGCTGGTCACTGGCAGTGTCACAGTCCAGCCCGGCCTCCATTATTCTGTCAATCAGCTGGATAATGAGACTGTTACGGTTCAGCTCTGCCGCAGGTTAAATGCATAACTTAAAAACCATGTGTCAGTGAAGCACTGACTGTTCTTGCAGACTAAATTACAGGTTGTACTCAGGATCTTGTCTTTTCTGAGAGCCCAGTACAAATAATCCTGCCCTGATTATTATATCTAAGTTACACGAATATAAATGTTGATACAAGTGTCTGTTCATGGAACAAACAATATCATTAAAGGTCAGACAGTCCAGCGTGTTTCAATAGCGAGGTCAGGTCACGATCCTGTTGTGTTACATGCTTTTGTCGGGTTTTATCTTAGCAGTGATTGGGAAACAAATACTAGAAACGTAGGTACAGGAAATTCCTCCTTGATGCCTAATCCCTGTTGGAAGCAGCTACAGGTATAACATCAGCGAAATGGTAACGGTTGTATTAATGCCTCCCAGTGATTAAAGAGGGCTTCATTTTTAATTGATTTATGCGAGCTCAAATATTGAAACGAGAGGCACATTTAGCAAACATGAGAGGGCCCGGTGCATGTGTGCCAACCGAAGCAAAAACGTTTGCATTCACGGAGAGAGAGAGACAGAACAAAAGCGCAATTTTGCTCCAGAGTGGTGACCAAAATTGCACTACGACACCTGATGTGCGTGCCAACGAAAACCAGCGGATGCATCAATCCATCCACCGTTCATCCGGCGTGAACACCATGGATTGAAGCCAACGTTTTAAAGCTCACAAAATATGTTATTTTCCAACTCTCTCTCCAAATCTAACTTGCTCCACGACGCCAGGAATCAGGAGTTAGAGGAAATATCATGATTCTAACTCTAAACTGCAATTTCACCCGGAAAAAGTGACGGCTGGTGTCGATTGATTTGCACATCTATTTTTGAGTTCAACACCTACTGTACCAGCTGTGGTGGCAAACAGTTTTTAATTAATCCCATCAGTAATGTCCTTCCCGCTATCATTTGAGCCCACGTAAACTGCTGGAGGCCTTGAATCAGTGTCCCGCAGCAGTGATCCGCAGGCTGCATCCAAGCAGGAGCAAAGCAAATGAGCAAAGGCTGCACAGGGTACCCGCAGGGGTCTTCAAAACTAGAAAAAGTCTTGAATTTAATAATGTAAAATCAACAGCTGGAAAAGGTGGAAGATTTTGTTCTGAAATCTTTTTTCCCCATTTCCTGTTTACAGTTTTTTCTTATTCAAAGTTTGGTATGCGTAACTATACTTTGAAATTGTTCAACTCTGACAGAGCTTTTGCATTTTGCATGCCGGAATAGGTGCAAGGTTGGCCTTAAATCTCATTGGTCTGAAAAAGGTCTAAAAAGTCTCAAATCTAAATTGAGAGATCCTTGAGGCACTGGACCGATGGCAAAGCATTCAGGATGTTAAGTATCTCTGCTCTCCTCTTGAGACTTTATTTACTTGATTCTGTTCACCTTAAAGGGAACATAGGATGAAGAAACAACCTTGGCTCTGCTGAGTAATGGCAGTCTACACCTGGCCAAAGACGCACAAATACATCACACACATATTCATATGTAAATTTAGGGTGAAAAACTGCAGCTGAGAAATCTGAACAAACACAGAGTGCGACATAAGCTGTTACTGTGAGCATCCACACCTCTGCAGTAATATGCATATAGAGAGTTTTGTTAAGGTACACAAGTAAGTTAAGACACGTGAACGTGCACTCCTGCATTGCTCCAGGTAACAGTGAGTTCATGTTAAGATCTTTTGTGCAGGAAATGACATAAAGTCACGCAATCATTCATATAACTAGCAGGCAAGACAGCCAATCAGTGGGGAGCCAACGTGTGGTGAAACAAATCTGTGTAGAAATGGACCAAAATGTTCTTACAACAGAGGAGAGTTTGTGAAAGGCTTGTAAAATAGGATCTGAGGCGTTTCTGATGAGACCAGATGTCCCAAAGCTTCTGTCATAGCACCAGAAAACAAAGATAAATTCTTGACCATAGTCGGTCCATTTCCACCCACAACTATGTGCCTTTGTAAAAAGTCAAAATCGTAGAGCACTAATACTGAGATTGAGAGATCACAGATTATAGTCATTTAAATCAACAGGTATCAACAGGGCCGATCAAGCTGTTCCCTCCACTTTGTCTGGTAGCTGATTGATCCATGGCACTCCAGACTTAACTTTTTCTTTACAAAGTGTGTTGATATAAACCGACTGATTTGTGCCCATGACGAAGCATGAAGCTCTAACAGTGGGCTGTGGGTCGTTGTGACTACAGCCTGCAGGTGAGGGGACCCTGATGTTGCTTTTGACGAGTGACGCTTATAAACGGTAACAACAAAGAGCGCTGGCGTGCTTTTACTTTGCACTGATTGAAGTCCTGTTATTTTGCTGCACTGCGCTTAATGTCTGGGTTTCGGCAGCCGAAAAGGACACAAATGCAAATCAGCGCAGCAGGCGGGTTGGAGGATAGGCTGCGAGCTGTAGCGGCTAGAGCCGAAAGGAAAGAAAAAAAAACAATACATGCAAAAAATGACAAAATGACAAGCGCAGGAAAAAAATGCGACAATTGGACTGGAGGAGGAATAAGAGTGACGATTCCAATAAAGAAACCCAGGTGTGATAAAGACAAAGACAAAACAAAGACACATAGGCGGACCGACGAAATCAAGTAGCGAGCAATACAAATACGTATCTAATTATTCTCCTGTGAAATAACGGTTTGTCTTCAATTACCTCCTCCGTCTGAATAAAAGTATGCGGTTATTCCACAGGAATCTTTGAGAACAAACTTGATTCGAACCAGGATTTGATATCGACATTTCCATTAAACGAAACTTTGTGCAGGCTCCTCTTTAGTTCCAGAGTACACTGTGTTCGTTAAGGCTTCTCACCGAGCCGCTGGCTGTTTCTTTCTCAGCAGCTCCGAGACGTTCACACACGCACACACACATACACACACACACACACGAAGAGAAAAACACATCTCTTCCCATAAATCCGTCACTTTCACAAAGACACCCTGTCTCTCTCTTAACTTTCTCCCACTGTGGGAGCGCAGCAGAAACCAGATGAGAGCAGATTTCTGCCTTTCTCGCATTAGATAAGAGGTAACAGGCAAACCGGAACATTTTATCATCTTCATTTAATTCTGCACAGCCCGTGTCTTCAATCACAGACGAGAGTGGCAAGCATGACTTGAGATTGTTGCAGTGAATGATACGTGTGCGCGTGCTTGATGTTTGGCCTCCAGCGGTGCTTTGAGCTCATGACTTGTGCTTCGATCTCTTGCCTTCAGGGCTTCTTTGTGTCCATCATCTATTGCTACTGCAACGGGGAGGTGAGTCTGCAGCACCTGAACATGCATGGAAAGCACAAACACTGCAAGATTAAAGCAACTGCCGGCAAAGACAAAGATCCTACAAACCTCAGATTTCGCACTTTCATGAGGTGGTGTTTAAGACGTTTTGATATCAAAGTTTATCAGAAGGATCTAGTGGAAACACTTCATTTGCATTTACACATCATCAGATATGGAGTACTGGGTTGTGATACTGAACTTTTTCTATATCTAGTTAAAATATCTAATAAAACCATGGAAATGCAATTTTTTTCCAGACAGTATTATGGAATGTTGCTAGATGAATTTAACATCCACAAGTCACAATTGTACTTTATTTTGTTCAAAACTGCAGTGGAAACTCACCTGATATGAAGGAGACACACGAGCTGCGAGTCATTTTTTTTCATTTCTTCTGTTCTTTGCCGTCTCAAATGAAACGTGATTTTTATCACTTTCTCTTCTGATCTGTGCTATCTCATTACACTCTGTGCTCAGAGCCCTCAAATGGCAATTAAAGAGGCTACTTGTGTCTCTTTTATCCTCACACAAACCTCCCTGCCCTGCTTTCTGTGGTCCACGTTGCATCCTTTGCGGCTCCGCTTCCGTCCTCTAACGTGACTATCGTGCACACATCTCAAAACAAACCCACAGACTTTTGTTTCCTGTGGAAACTGAGGCCGGCAAAGTAAACTTTTTTTTTTTTTTCATTAGCACAAGACTAAATGAGTCATGTAATGTGAAAGAGTCCAATTAGCACAGTGTTGTGCTGCGCTGCTTTAGTTGCAAAGGCCACACAGAGAGGACGCTCCGTTACCTCCCCATCCTCTCGCTGCTGCAGGATTGTTGCACCCTGACAGTTTCCTCCCTCTTAGAAGTGCTAGAAAATGCTAAATTACTCGTGGTCGCTGTAAGGTGGAAGCAGGCTGTAGTGGCTGTAGGTCTGCCAGATTGCAGTTGTTTGCCATTGAATGCAAATTTTTGTGCTGATATGAGCAAAAAAACAAACAAACCAGGAATAAAATAAAAGTTTACTTTGGGGAGAAAATGATCAAATTGGGAAGGATATCTGCAATGAAATACCTCATTTCACCTCCTGCCCTGCAGTAAAGTATTTCTTCATACATTTTCTTATTACCAAAGAAAAACAAAATGTTACAGGTTTCATTCAGTTGCATTGACTTTGTTTCCTGTATCCAGCAACCAGTGTAACTTAACTATGAAGCAAAATTATGTGTCGGCTTCATTTAATTATTCAATTATTATATAACAGCACCTGAAGAAACAGTCCTACCTCCCAATCATGGATAGACTACTTCCCAATTAGTCCTAATGGCCAAACCACAAGATATGACAGTGAATGTCTCCACTAGTCCCACTGAGTCTTCACCAGGCATCAGCACTGCCCTCATGTTGTCTCTGAGACGGTTCAATAAAGGATCTGACAACATTTTCTCCACTTCACATTTCCATTTTTTGTTTTCTATTCTTGGACAACCTCTACTTCTGTCTCAGTATATTCCCCTTTAATATGCTGAATGTTTTTGAGGCAGTTGGATCTTTTTAATACATGTATATCTTATATATGTATATCTTTGTCAGCCACTTGAAGTGATATTTCAAACATTTTGTGTATAAACTCAACAATTCTTGTCTATTCTCCCGACACCCTTTGATACTTATGAATGGGATGTTGCTTGTAAACCTGTGAGATTCAACCTTGAGGAAGATGGACATCCAAAATGTTTTGCATTCACGGTTTTATTAGATAGTTTAATTGGATTTTGAAACTGTATCTGAACTGAACTGGTCAGGGTGATGTGAAAATGCAGAAATAAAAGTGTTTACTGTACGCGACACTTTCACATCGACACATCTAAACGACCACATTCATGAGAGCGCAAAAACATTTCAATAATTTTTGAAAAGCTGATCAAAATGTAGATGTTTCCGATGACAGAGTATTAGGGCCACATTGAGAGAAGAAATCACAAATGTCGGGAATAAAGTCATAAATTACGACAAGACAGTCATAATATTGTGGGAATAAAGTCGTACTTAGAAGTAGGTCAAGAGGAGGTGAGCAGGTGAGGCTGATGTGTAGACTACATGTTCAATGTTTATTAATCTGAACAGTTTAATAAACATTTTAAGACCCATTGCATTTCAAGTTTGACTTATTATTCTATTATGACTTCAATCTATGACTTTATTCTTGCAATTTACGACTTTATTCTCAAAATGTGTGACGTTTTTTCATTGTGGCCCTAATACTCCATTGTTAGTTGTTTTTTGCTGTGCTATTTAGGTTAAGCATATCTCTAGGGGTAAATGTAAAACACACCCACCTGTTCCTCATACATCTCCTCACCTGCGGCTCCAGGTCCAGACGGAGATCAAGAAAACGTGGACGCGCTGGAACCTGGCCTTCGAGTGGGAGGGTCCGGTGGTGTGCGGCCGCTACCGGTACGGCTCGGTGGTGGTGGGCCTCAACAACAACAGCACCAGCAGCCAGTCCCACCTGGCGGGCCCCGGGGGCCCCTCCACCCGCTCCACCGCCCTGGTCTCCAGCCGCGTCTCCCGCAGCAGCGGCGCCCCGGCCATCAGCCTGCACGCCACCCTGCCCGGCTACGTCATCAGCAACTCGGACCCGTCCATACCCGAGGAGCCCGAGGACAGCGGGCCCAAGCGGGTGGACGACATCTCGCTGAAGGAGAACGTGCCGCCGCAGAACCCGGGGGAGGCCAACGAGGACGAGGAGGAAACGCTGTAGGGGGATGAGGCAGAGGGGGGGAGGGGGGAGCGGTTGATGGAGTTTTATGAGAATCATACGAAGAGGAAGTTTTTTTTCTTGGAGTTTGAGAAATCAAAAAAAATCTCGCAGCTGTCACACACCGGTGGCGCCTCGTCCTGCCGCCCGGGGGGAAATGTACAAGTTGTACCGGCGGGGATTTAAAGCCAACACAGTCACGGTTGGAAAAGAGAAAAAGAAGAAACGGGGAGACGTCAACGCTCGACTTCAGCGGGTCTGCGCCGGCTGGAAATGACTCATGCTAATTAAGACTGAAGAGGACGCGTATGAGCGCGGAGGCCGGGCTGTGCCACCGAGTGAAAACCTGCAGAGACGATGCAGCCGAGAAACCTCTGTGCAGGGTTCAAACACGGATACGGGATTATCGATCAAGCTTCAAGTTTTGGAGGACGGACGGGGCGATCTCTTTCACTGCTCGTCACCAATGATTGCCTGTGACTAGGTTGGTACGCCTGAGAATAACGAGAAAGACAGAGAGAGAGAGAGAGAGAGAGAGAGAGAGAGACAGAGAGAGAGAGAGAGAGAGAGAGAGAGAAAACGACCGGCGTGAAGAAAAAGACGTGATGAACCTTTGTTCCTGCGGATGGATTACTACGTCGCTTTTTCCACACGTTCCAAAGCTACGTATCGAGTGTAATTTAGCATCCGAACGCTCCGTCGGGCTTGATTTCGATTCAAGCAGGTGACCGTTTCTATTGACAAAGTCATCGACGAGCCACACGTGCTCGAGTTCGTACAATCAGCTCACTTTGTGGAGAGACCGTGAACGGACAGCTGCGGCACGTTTTTAACGTGATGTTAACAACAAGAGGAAATTACAGTAAAGGGTTCTAGAGATGCATGGATGATTCTGATTTGTCTCGGCCTGTCGACCTGCTCACATCCGTGGATCCACTTGAATGTGCTTATGAGCAACGCCGGGACATTTTTATCACAGTGGCACGTGTACAGGTGCTGTGAAGAGACCATTGTGGTTTTATTACTGTTTACATCACACTATAGTGTCGACTGTGAAGGGCTACATTTGGTGTTTGTGTCCGCTTTTTGTGCATGCAGAGTTAAATGTGCGTCAAAGGGTTAGTTTGGATCTTTTGGGCAGTGGGGTTGCACGCTCTTACTCATATCTCTAGGAGTAGAAAAGCAGACAAGGGAGAAAAATGCAATTGTCACCTGCTGCATGTGCACACATATGTCACACGTCCTGATCCATCCCAGAAAAAGTCAAAACAACAGCAGTATTTTTCAACACCCCCTAATTGCAGGTATGTCCATGTTTCCCATGACCATAACCTTTGTAAAGTCTATTCCTGTGACATCCCATCATTTTTGTAAAATCTTGTCCCACAAATCTCCACTTTCATTAAGTTGGACATCCAGAAAAATCCCAAATTTCATTACATTACATTACGATATTTAGGTTTTGCACATTTCTAAAAGTAATGGAAATGCAGCTATGACAGTAACAGAGGAAGTGGAGCTGCCAGGCAGGAATAAAGAAATGAAGAAGACCATTAGTGTACAAGTTGGGAACGGTTAGCACAGCCTGTGCAGACATATGAGTTCTCCACACGCTTTGCTTTTCCTGGCCCGTGTAGGCGGGAACATGATGTTAAAGTCTGGAGAACACGCTAAACGAAACCCACCTTGAAGATTTGGTGTCAGGCTTTTTAGTCTATTTTCACCAATATTCAAGATGTTCCATTGATCGGCCTTCATCTGTTTGCTAGTGTGTGTTAAACTTTGTGCTGCAAATCAGGTTTTTTTGCGACTCCAAAGTCACGTAACAGCACAAACAACCTAAGCCGGAGGGCGGCAAACTCTCCGTGTTTTGTCTGGGTAAAATCGCTGTTTACGTCCACATTTTCTGGCGCCGTTGAATAGAGCGATAAGAGCAACTTTACAACTTGAGAAAGCAACAGGGTGAGCGTGTTCTGAATGAGCCAGCACACTGTATGTACGCCTGTTGATGCCGACTGTCAACAAAGACACAGATGGATGCTAAGAGCTGCCATAGACCCCCTAAATGTTCAGAACTAACCCTTTAACGTGTGAAAATAGGCTTTTTATTGTGCGTGTACCGCTCCAGTGCCAAAAGAAACAGACTTGAATGGACTCTTTCGAGTCACGTCTGACTGTACTGAAGATACTTTTTTTTTTCCTCTGTGATATTTGTGTCTCTCTCCCTCCATCCCTTCCCTTTCTCCTTCCTCTCTTTCTCCTTCCTGCTCTTCTAATCCTCCCTGTTATCTGTAGATAAATGTTAAATGTTTACAGCGACTGCTCCTGGAGCCGTATCTTTCCAGCTGTCAATTAACAGCTTGTGATGGATTATTTTTCTTTTTTTTTTTTATATTGATATACCTGAAACATACAGAGATGGTACAAAACCGTAGCAGGAACATGTCTACTTTTTGATCCAAAATGGTTGTGTGTTATAAAATCCTTTAAGAGGTGGTCACTGGACTGGTTCTTATGCAGTGTTTTTCTAGTCTTTATGACCTGCTCCAAACACTTTTACAGCCAATCCAAACTATTACTAACACTACTATAACTAAGCTATTATTTAGCTACTACAGACTGGGATCAAACCACAGACCTTCCAAACCACGTGCTGCCTCTAATTAGCAAATACAAAGTGAAAGTGTGACTGAAATTTCAATAAAGTACAATTGAAACTTGAAGGCCGTTTTGGGCATGAGCTGGAGGCCTATTTGACTTGACGTCCCATAATTACTACTAGACTTTGAGGAAGATGAACATCCAAATCATTGGATATTTCAATATTTACTAGAAAAAAAAGCTCAGTCTTGCTCCATCCTGAACCATCTTAATTGAAGCGAACTGGTCATGTGACCTGTTATTTCTAACTTATTAGAAATAAACAAACTTCTTTTTAACTATTTTCTACTTATGCAGACATTACGGTCACATCATGGTTTTTTATTGCGATATAGTCACCATTCAACCAGTAGCTTTAACCATTGAGCCACCTATCTTCCAGTCCATGAGGATGTGGCAGTATGTGTCATGGTGACTCTCTGTGGATCTGTGACTCATACATAACTTCACATAGTGATCTAGAAAATGTATGAATACAGTCCTTCAGCTGGATCTAAGGCTGACGTCAACGAGCACTCGAAGGCTCTTCAGTGATCAGGCTGAGATGTGACAGAGGCAGAGGGGCGGGGAGCGTGTGTGTGTGTGTGTGTGTGTGTGTGTGTGTGTGTGTGTGTGTGTGTGTGTGTGTGTGTGTGTGTCACACTTCCACCTCAGTCCTGACTTCATTTGTGTTTATAGTGGTGCACTGAAGGACTTCCTGCTCCTCTCGGTTAAAAAAAAAAGACTTTTTAAAAAAATTAACTCTTTTTAGTTTGTTTTATGACATAAAACGATCAATTATGGCACCTGATTCTCATCTCTTGTTCTGCCTACACTGTGTTGGGGTGATATCAGGCCCTGAGGCGAGAAAATACAACCGGCCAGACAAAGAACTGACCTTCCTGAGAAGTCATCTCATTTGCATGTTGATAATTGCTGTTCTTCAACAGGAGGTTGTTTGTATGTATCTGTGTGTGTGTGTGTGTGTGTGTGTGTGTGTGTGTGTGTGTGTGTGTGTGTGTGTGTGTGTTGCTCAATAGGTGGCGGTCAGTTTGCTCAGTGTTGTGGTCGTCGTGCTGCAAGCGGGCCACAGGCTGCAGCTTGTTGCCCGAGGGCTTCGCATAATTGAACATTTCAGGGTCTGCTTGTGTATACTGTATATGAGAGCAATTAAAGTAAAAAAAGAGCGAATTCTTTAAAACAAAGCCATAGGGGGAAGAAGCATCATTTAACCTCTAATTATCCAGGTTTTGCCCCCTTAGACTGCGTATTAGAGGGATGCCATAACAAGAAAGGGTGAGTTTGAGGCGCCTGGTTTGTTATATGCTGGAGAAAATGGACAAAAAAAAACCTGTTTGTGGTTTGTCTACTGTCCACTGACTGACAGGCTTTGCTGTAACGTATGTAATTATCAGCACTGCGCCCCCAACCTCCACTTCATTCTACAGACATGTTTCTCCTCCCTTGTGGCTTTCCACAGAGCCTCGCATTAATTGCAGCCCAGTCATGAAAGAGGAGAGGCATCACAAACACACAGACACGGTCTCAGCACACAGGCGGCGCGAAGAAGACCCTGTTAGGCAGAATAAAATCACAGCTCAGCGCTTACTCATTAGGTAGTGGAGGCTAAGATGTGTGAAGCTTGTTAGCCGCTCTGATGTGCTTTATCGGAAAACAAAAAGGAGCCTCCTCTGTGTTTCCATGTGAAATAACCAACCTCCCTTTCTGTCGCTGTGGGAATACAGAGAAATGCTACAACGCCGTTTATGAATAGAGAGCAACAGCACTGCCAGGAATTGTCCTGGGAATCGATGTTTTTCCTGGTAATTGTAGTGGACAGTATAACGCTGACCATACGCTTTATAATAAGGCTTTACGTGCATTCACCAACTCTCAAATGACCATGAACCTGCACATATGTCGCAGATCGTGCAGTGCATGCATGAGGTGATGCTATCCATGCAGGCACGAGACGTAGCATAGCATAACAAGTCAGACTGCCTCTTCAGCACTAACTGACTCACTGGACTGATAAAACCTATATAAAATGACATGTTTCACACACAAATGTCTTCCCCATATAGGCGGTGACCCAGTCTACTTCAAATGCTGTCAGGAGAGGGTTTGGACAAAAATGAAATAGACAGAAAAGCAAAAAACAAACACGAAAAAAATCCATGCATATACATGGAGAACATGCTAGTCACCTTCAACAGTATGAAGCCAAAGTGAAACGTTGATAGAAATCGAGTTAATCGTTTTTCGTCATTCTTTGGAGAGCACACTAAAGTACATTGTTATGGACGGTCCCACATGTAGAATGGATGCACAACCCCCCTGCGACACCAGTGGATACGAAGCGGGTAAGAAGATGAATGAGTGAACTTGAGCTCTTGTCGATGAAACGCTGAATCAACAAGTGGTGAGCGGCTCGGAGGCTGTCACCATCACGCATGTTTATGCAGTCTGTGATGCTCTCCTGCCCTCATTAACGGGGCTCGGAAAAGCTTCCTGAAAAGGTCAAACTTCAGTGACCAAACACTAAGACACGAATGTAAATGTGATCTTTGCTCTGTGTGTGTGTGTGTGTGTGTGTGTGTGTGTCTGTGTGCACAGACAGGATTAAATCTGACATGATCAGATCACTGCAAGGTAATTTTCATGTGTTTTTCTTTTTTTTTTCCATCGCAAATCCCCTCCGCTTTCTGAGAACAAGCGTCTGATTAATAACCGTCTAATATTTCGGTGATGTCAGATGCGGCGATGGGAGCCTCATTGTTTCCACATCTCTGGCAGCGATGCACATCATTACGTAGTAATACTTACACAGATAGTAATTAGACTAGACTGCAGCATCCCACTCGGCATATGGCGCCGCTGCTAATTATGGTGCCGCGCTGCCAAGATAATGGCGACAGGCAGACGCTGTGCCTGACCCGAGAGTCACGAGTCCCAGAGTGGACGACAGGTATTCACAACAGGGTGAGTGAAGGTGTGAACGTGCTGTGGAATTGAAAAGGAAAAGAGGGGGGAAAAGAAAAGAGTAAAAAGACTGGAAACTAAAACTTTAAAACCACCGGTGATTTGATTTGGGTCAGCTGGTCACCCTAACCTCCAACTGTGACCTCTGATATTTAGCCTTGTTCATAGGCAGGTCCTCTGTGGGCTGCAAGGCAAAGTTTTGTGCAGTTTTGGTGGTGAATACTAAGATCCAGCATGTACCCTGCAGTCTCGTTCCCTGAGATCCTGATCTGTAGCTCAGGATCTCAGCTTTATTTTGGAACGATCACATCGAATTTAACTTGGCATTTCTACTTTGTCTCATTTGATATATTTTAGTCTGGTGTCATCAGTAAACTTTGGCACCTCCGGATGCTCAAAACTCCCTCTCATTCACAGGTTTCAAAACTGAGAACAAAAAATGTTGGAAGCAGATATTGAGCCTTGTCATTACAGTTAAATACCAGCTTAAATAAGGATTGTTCTGTTTCCCCAAGTGCTGTACAAATCCATCTCATAACGCAGCCAAATTTTACATCCTGCAAAAACATGCAATTTGTAGTATGTAGTTTAGATATCCATCTACCTATGGTCTGATTTCCTCATGTCCACTCATGAACATTAAGATCATTACACATTTCTTGTTGGTCCCTCAGGATGCACAGGAATCATCACATACATGCCTTACCCAGATATTATCTGGGGCATGTCACATTGCTGGATCACCTTATGTGTAGATGGTTGGCAGGTGATGAAGGGGTAAGTATGTTAGTGGTTAAGTCATTACGTTTTCACATATCTACAAAGCTCTTAAAGGATCATGGGGGATGGGGAAAGGCATTCTGGTGAGCATGGGAAACTGTTTTGAGACCACAAGAACCATCCCTTAATACCACGTGACACATCTGGATCATGGATGCATGCAACAGGTTGCTTTCTTGTTTATTAAATGTTAAATGTTTTTTTATTCGTTATCCCTCTAGGGCCTCCATACCAATCACAGGGCTTGTGACATCCTCCCCATTCATCCTGGATTGGGGTCAAACTAAATGAATGTTGAAGATTGTATGTTGTATGCCAACAAGACTCGTAATCGTAATTTATGAAAATGAGTCAGGAAGCAGCACCCATGGCAAAGCGCATGTAAACAGGATCTCGACATCGTTTATGTCTGGGGGTTCCCTGCTGCGATGCATCAAAACATCTGCTGTGACCAGAATCTTTAGACGGTGCAGAGGGAGATGTCATTATGACCCGGTGCTTGGAATTAATTCACTGGGCTCCTTTAATCTCTAAAACATTGCCTCCTGCAGCCCTGATAAAAATTCATGAATGGGGTGAAAATAAATGCAGGACCCAGTAAGTTTTAGAGAGGAGAGGATGAGGTACGGCTGTGTGGAGACGCAACGTTCAGCTCGACCATCGAGAGATTTAGAGTTATTTTCCTTTTTCAGGGATTGAAATAAACCGGCTCCAGTGAGCACATGCATTAAGATGGAGAGGCTAAGTTTTGATTTGGCATGCTTAATGATATCTCTCCTCTCATTCAGGATCCTCCTGAAGAATATTTTAGCGAGGTGAAGAGAGCAGCTTTGGCTCCACGCACTTAGAGGACACTCTGTGCTGCTGTCAAAGGAGAACCACATTTACTACAGTAAATGGGTTTTTTTTTTAACCCTTTGGTGCTTCCTCTGAAAGGACACATCTCTTTATGTCAGGTCACGAGCATGTAACTTTACATTTAGAAAGGCTCTGACTCTGACATATCCTCGCATCTAATGCATGGAGGCGGAATGTGACATGACACATAGGGATTAAAGCCAAATGTCTGATTTTGACCCATTTATTGCATCTTCTTGAGCTAAGATCCAACATGAGGCCTTGACACTTGGCCCGATTCATGCGATGAGATGAGCAGCATCCCGCAGCTTCCCTGATAGCAGTTTTCTTTATGATAATGCAGGTGTGTCGACCTGCATTAATCTCTCATAACAATAAGGACCTTTAGCGCCCAGATAAACTAGACGATGGAAATATTGAGTCATTATTGTAAGTGTGTGACATTTTATAATAGCTGTGGCAGTGGTAGCAAGTAGCGGGGCCAATAGGTTTTGCAGAATGACTCAGTGGTGTCTGCCAAGTGAAAAATCAGTCGTGTGAAAGCCTTGAAATAAGCTACAAGAGAGAATGCACTTTTATTTGTAAGTTTGTTGTCTGTCCCAGAATTTTAAGAGCAAATCCATTCACATTGAATTGCACAGTCAGACATGTCAGAGAATCGACCCTGTAACGATTTGGCAAGAAATGCTCTTGTTCTCAATGGACGTGACAAGGAATCTAGGGACAGGGAGAGAGAGAGAGAAAGAGAGAGAGGAAGAGAAAGAGACAAACCCCTTGATTGAAACCCCCCCAAAATCACAGAGGTACATCAATCTCCCATCCTGGATCAATGCACCCTCTGAACGCTATCAAAACTCTCAGATGAGGATAAAAAAAGGCTGAAAACAAAGAGAGAGAGAGGAACCATGAAAGAACGTCACTCACAAAACTCACAGACCTGTTGCAATCACCACTCATTCATTGCCACATGTACAGTCTGATGCGTTCGGTAGAATTCATTCATTATCTTATCACAGTGGACTCCAGCTCCTTCAAGAGCTCATAATGACACAAACTTTTTATTTTAATTGATTTTTTTTATTCACTCTGATTGAGCAGCACTCCCACCATCCCATAAATAGTTTTATTAGACTGATATTCATGATCAAGTCCCACATGTCACATCACAGACATGTCCATGTCCTACAGGAGGGTATCTGCAGTTTTCTTTAGGAAGGGGCTGTAAATGTGGATAAACAAACAAAAAAAAACAAAAAACAAAAACAAAACTAATCCAAATTGATCGATTTCCATGTCCTCAGAGAGGCAACTGTAGCTGCCCAGACTGAGTGTGATGTGCAAGCAGACAGCAAACTGAATGAGAAGGATTCAGGATTTAAGCAACAAACAGGTATGAAAGCAGAGAGAACGAGTTATATCTGCAAAAAAAGATGACTAAATAGTACGATTTACATTCTGCCATCATTTTGTCTGCTCACGTTGCTAATTGTGGCTTCGGAGACGAGTGGAAAACAACATCGCGGGTAATTGTGCAAAATGCTCACGCGTGCCTCGAGGCGAGCTCGAGCCATTGGCCGGAGCCTGTCAGGGTAACAAAGCGCGGATATAACAGTATGTAGATCAGTTCTCGGATGTGGTAAATCGATAAACAAGTTCAGCGATGGGAAAATAGGAAACACCAGGGGAGCTGCAAAAGCATTGCGCCCACGGGGATAAGGGGAGGAAGAGGAGCTGGAGAGGTGGAGGAACAGAAAACAACTGGTCCGAGACAAGCACACAGTTGTTGATAAATCACACAGTTGAGGAGAAATGTTTGAAAAAGCAAGGAAACGTACGGTGACAAAGTGGGCTCAGGATGATATTTGTGACTGTGGTGATGACAGCGCAGTACGTGGGTACAAAAGTTCAAAAATCTTTTTTTTTTGCTTTCCAAAATCTAAACTAGACAAATTCAACCACCTACAAATTACCTGTTTGGGGAAATAACAGGAGTCAGTCACACACTCTCGCACTCACACCTCCAGTAGAGTTAGGTCAACTTTATCATTCTAGAGGGGCGAACTGTGTCACATCAAATCCCATACACACACAGATAGAAACAGTCAGAGATTAAAAGTGTTGAGGAGTATAATGATAAATGTGTGAAAGAGAGCTACGACCAGATGGCAACGGTTTAGACTCTGCACAGAGAGGATGAGTGCAGTTGGACAAGACAGCCTCCACCTTCCTCTTCTTCCTCCATATAAAAGAGATCATGCAGGTTGATGCCGAAGAATTTGCTGCATGAGAAAACATTCAAACAGATGCAACAGATGCAATAAAACAACACAAACACATTTACTGCTTATAGACTTTTGCATAACCTTTGCAGATTTAAAAGCAAAACTAAAAGCGTGTTTATCATATGTGTTCCGGCTGGGTGAACAGTCAGATGTAGATGTCACATGAAGGTAAGGCATCCTGACTGTGAATGAAGTTGGGCCCAGCCAAGAAGAGCTTTATAAATAAGCATGATCGTGAGTGAAGGGGGCAGCTAAAGGGACATTTCAGAGCCTCCAACAGGCCTAAACGTGCATGCATGAGAAACCCGAGCACCTGGACAAAACCCAGACAAAGATGGAAGAACGCAGACAGAAGTCTGACTCAGGGATCAAACCCAGGTCCTTCTCTCCATAAGGTGACCAGCCACCAGGCCCACAAACACATCAGCTTTGGATTTTAACAATGATTTTAACAAATTTGAAACTTTTCTGTCTGTGGTCTCTGTGCTGCCACTGAATAAGAGACTAAAGTGCAGCTTGTTTGCTTATCTTTGCCAGTGCAGTTAATTTGCAGATGCAATGACTTTTTACACTTCCTCGTTATTTCAAACAGCCTCTGCTCGGGGCAGCCACAGATCGGGACCTCCACAGATGTAGCGCAGAGTGACCTGCTGCGGCTGGTTTACAGTATCTCTGGCTAATGAAACAAATAACATTAAAAGCTTGTGCCAGGCAGATATTTGTATGCTAATCCTTCCATTTGCGTCCTCAGGTCCTGAAATCACATCCATTATGAAATCACAAAAGACTCTGCTTGGCTTTGTTCTGCGTTGTGCTCTGCTCCAGGTTCTCACCTGGGAGTGTGGGGAGTGTGTGTGTGTGTGTGTGTGTGGGGGGGGGGGGGGGCATCATGTACACCTGAGGTTACTTCAGACCACAGATGCTCAGGTGGATAACAAGCTTCACCCTGCCATTCAATCAATCGATACTCTGCACACCCTCTGCTGTCACTTCATCTGCTTCCCTGTCAGCATCTGAACAAGAGCTGTCAGATCCCTGAATGCACCAATCAGCGGGGAAAGCGGTTTTATATATTTAAAGTAAATTACAAACGTTACAGGAAGGACTCGCTCAGGTACAGAGGAGACCTGCTGGATGATGTGCAGTTTCCCAATAAAACTCTTTCCTTTCCTGTCTTAGCTTGTCTCATCACGTCTCATCAAATATTTTATTGTTTGTCTCCCCTTCCCTGTAAGAATTTCTCTGAGAGGAACGGTGTATAACAGAGATTTATTTCACGGGTCTGTCAACTGTTTCAGCTGCAGAGCTCACAGTAATGTTTCACAAAAATAACAGTTTCAGAAATGTCATACTTTTTATTACTGCAATGTAGTGATTTACAAATGAAAAATTGCAAATATTATACCTGTTACAGCCACAAATCTTCACGTTACTCAGTGACTAGTAACTAGCAGGTTACTTGCTTTGTAACACGTTACATGAAACCCTTGGAGAAACCCCTCGACTGATGCTACGCTAACACCATGCTAACAGAAAAAGCTGAAGGCAGTGCAGTCAAGACAAAGCAGCAAAAATGAAATTTTTTCCCTGTGTCATGCTACTTGAACCCGGAGAAGTGGCAGAAAGTGTTGCAGAAGATGTGTTTCCAATGTCAACAATATAACTGATGGCTTTCAGAAAGCCTGTCAAATCCTAAAATAGGCCTGTAGGTGTCATATGCACATAACTATACAGTACCTGTCAGTCATCTTGCTCGTTTTCCCTACAGTCTTTTTTAACACCTTTAGCTGCTGTTTTATCACATCCATGACTTATTTTGTAGGTTTTTTAAAAAGATGGGTCTTGTTGTTTTCACTTGTCAGTTTCCCTGTGTATGTTCCCTGTTTTTGATTGGTGTCCTGCTCAGGACGTATTCCCCACCCACGGCCCAATGAGTGCTGAGACGGAAGATCAGGTGTCAGTGTTGACAAGGCTGATTAGTGTGAAGGTGGGGATGAAAGGATATTAAACTTTTCCTTCTCTCTGTACCAAACTCTCTATCTTCGTTGTACGGATGTGCACCCACACCTTCCACCTACAATTTATTTTTTGCTCACTTTTTGCATAATTTTCCCTTTCATGTAAACTTCAATTTTTTTGTGGCCCTGATTTCCTGCTATTGTTTGCTTGTTTTGACAGAGAAGCGGAGACTGTTTGAGAAAATGCATCAACCTGTTTCACCTGCCATCATAACAGGGATACTTCCATCCTAAAAATGTTTTTGGGGTTTGAAAATGCAACAGTGCTGTGCTTTTTAGACCAGCGTTGCTTCAACGTGACTTTCAGGCGAACAACAAAAAGCGTCAGCACTCACGCTGTGCCAGCACGTCTCAAACGCACTCAAGCTCGTCATTTTAAGGTAATTTCTGCCGTCTTATACATGTTTCTTTGGCGCCTCACGTATGACCCGCAATCACCTTCAGCTATTTCAGATAAGAATCCATTTCCCCTGCAGCTGAGGGGCTGGTTGGTCACACGGCTCAGAAGTAAAGACGCATTGCCATCCACATCCAGCAGCTCATTTTCTGCACGAGTACGTCCTCATCACTGGAAGGCAGCGAGAGACAATGCTCATCTCTGTGTGATAACCACAGCCCAGGGAGGACTCTGCCAAGGAAGTTAAATCCCTGGCTTGATTTGTTTGTTTGCCACTTTGTTGGCCAGATCAGAGAAAAAAAACAAACAAAACAAAACAAAACAAAACAAAAATACTGTATTGGGATGATATATTTTTTAGACGCTTTGGTGGGATGACATAGTGTGGGATTTAAAGGAGACTTGGAAAGAACAAAAACACTTTTGTGTTATTGTTGAATAATGTAAGTGTATCTCAGCCTGAGATGGCAGCAGAAATATAATAATATAAGAATTTTGTGAAAAACAAACAAAGCAAAACAAATAAAAACAGGTGAATCTGAATGGAGATGGAGTCACGTGACATAAAATGCAAATGTCACACAGACCATATCACCCCACATTCCCAATATGGTATGCACGTACATGCCTCTGTTGAGGTACACACTTAAATAGTGTTTTATGAAGAGCAGTTTTATGAAGTTTCTGCACTCAATATCTGATTCCTCCACTGATTATTCTGGCTCGAACACAAACAGCTGGATGGGTATGCACTCCATTGTTACCACTTAGGAAAAAGTTGCAGCATTCAGCCTACATTTGGTTCCCAGATAAGTTGGAAATGCTGCAAGTTCTGATGAACTGTATGTTTCATGGCTTTTATGTTAACTCCAGAGATCAAAGATAACTATTCTATTCAACCATTCTAGGTCCCCTTTAATCAATTGCTCACCAAAGCAGTTTAATAGATAGAAATATGGGGTAGTTAGAGATCAACTGTTGTGCTGTTTGTCTATTCAGCCTTGTGGCTGCAAATGGCGGGCTGAAAAGTGGCCCCGCTCAGAAAATGTGAGATGTATGCAAATGCAGATGTATACACTGTACTGATGGCAGGTTTACAGGTCACAGAGGAATGGAAGTACCTCAGCCTCGGCGGCTGGTCTGCGGTCTTTCTCCTACTTTATAATGTTCCTCTCTGTGGGATCCAAGGCTGCAACAGCATGAACGCTCGCCAGTTCAAGAAAAGAGTTCACAGAAAAAAATGTCTCCCTATGTGCTACTGTCCTCTCTGACGTCAGCCATTCACTTCAGTCAATGGTCTTGAGTCAGTGACTGTGGGCAGCACATAGTTTCCTTTCCTGCAGCTCAATTTGCTCAATCAATGTTTCTCCACCCCTTCATCTCCAGATGTGAAACTAGTAGATGTGTACTATTTCAAGTCCTATTCATGACTGATGCCTCAAACCTTTCTTTTACCACAGAATGTAAAAGAAAGGCCTTGTGGGATTTCTTCCTGAACGACCCTTCAGCACCTCATACAACTAACCTGATACGCATCCTCACTTCAGGGCTGTGGACTGTTCACACTGGCTGGAGCTAATGTGCTAATAAGTCAGATACTTCACAAACCCTTTCAAAAAAACCCATAAATGTCGGAAAATGCAAAACACATTTCAAATGGAAACACCTTGAAGTGGCTTCTTCATCTCTGTTGCTTCTCATTCCCGATTCAGAGCGGGTCATGTCTGTTAAATCCTGGTCGTCCCTTGACATCGTGAAAGTTATTATCCTCCTGAGAAGAAAGAAAACTCCTTCTCCCCATTTCTCTGACTTTCACTGAAGTTCACAATTTAAGCGAAGGATTAAACAAGCTGTGAACTCGCTGTTCTCCCGTGCCCCCCACCCCCCATATTAAAAAAGTTCCTCAGCATCTGTGTGATTATGAATTCCAGTCTCTTGTTGTTTGTTTATCTGATGAATTTTAAATAAGGGTAAATAAATAGCCAAGCTTGTTTAATTAACTGTCTCTGTGAAAGGGCTTCAACCCTGTGCGTGTGTGTGTGTGTGTGTTTTGTTCTGTGTGGGTTTGTTTAGGTGGAAAATCGCTCATCCAGGCAAACTGACACCAAGTTTGGTTTGTTGTGTCACGTCAGGAGGGACGATGTTGGGCTCAGGTGGAGGGAATAGGTAGCTATTCAGACCTGGCTCGACCTGGCAGTTGTTCCACAAGAGGGGGCGTTTAACCCCAGAGATCGGATCAGTCTGGACGTATGGGAACACAGCAATTGAGACAGGATTAAAAAAAACAGCAAAAAACAGCAAAAAACAAGCAAAAAACAAGCACAAAAACCAAAACATAACCACCCCTTCTTGGCAATTTCTCAGTTTGTTTTGATGATATTTTGTTAATTTGGAAACACAGGTACATTGACCAGATAAAATGCAACAGGACAAACAAGCGATACATACTTTTGTGTGTTTGTTAGTTTGCATATGCCGTATTTGCATACTGTAAGTAGTTTGCACAGCTTTGGATGCTGGAGGATGTTACTGTATCTTCTTAACCCCTGAATCAAAGCAAAACTGGAAACAGGACTGAAAAAAACAGCCTCATAGCTTAAAATCAGTGTATTCTTGTGCATATACAGAATAAATTATTTCTCAGTTCATGTTCATCTCACACTTACCTGGACAGGTGCTTCAGTCCATACATACAGGACACATGATATACATATATGTGCAGAACTTCCAAGAGTCCAAAGTCCATCTTTTAGTTCAGACACATTTTTGGCCCTTTCTGATGCATAGTCACTCCCTCCTTCAACATCCATTTTAAAGCTTTTGGGTACAATATAACAATCCCTCGACAGTGTGGACGCCTGACAACCTGCCACGGTCCGTCCAGTGTAAAGGGCACAAGAATGACGGAAAGCACCATAAGGCTGCAGATACAGAATTCTCAATCGAGGAAAATTATCTTGTCTCTGCTACGGAGTAAAGGTCAGATTTCTTTTCAGGTGACGGGCTGTGTTGCCAACTCTTGCCAGGCAAAGCAGCTTCAGTATCAAAAGGAAGTCAGGGCAGACAGTTACAGCCTCCACATATCAGCAATCCAGTAACAATCTACAGTGGGATCTACTCACAACTCATGGTGTGGTCTCATTTTCTGTCACTACTTTACTTTTCACACAAATTCTTCTTCTTTTTTTCACACATACAGGAGACTGAGAATGAAAAACTGTTTTGTCCTGATCTTCATCCCCATGTACATTTCAGACATTCAAATGGCAGCTAAAAACAGGCAAATCAGAGACGAAAGAAACACAAGAAGCAACCAAACGATTTGTGCTGACCTGCCTGTATAGCTCCATAAGTGAATGAAGGCATGAGTAGAACATATAAGACTGGAAAGATGTGGACCTGCTTCACAGTTGCATTGCTCCAGTTACCACTGGAGTTGCTAAGTTCTGTTGTTCAACAAGGAACGTAAAGTTATTAATGTGAAAGACGGGCAAGAGCGGTGCAAAGCGCCAGATAAAAGGCATGAAAAGGCCACTATATCTGTGCAGAAACAGACGGTAATACGCCCAGACCTAAAAAGACTATCGTAAAAGCACTTGTTAAACAGAGTCTCAGTCATTTTTTTCACTGCATCACAAACCCACCTGAGCAGGCTGCACAAATAGGTCCAGGGAAAGGTGTTTGCAGGGGAGTAAAAACAGCACACTTATCATTTGTGAGGCTCTGAAAAATGCAGTCTTGATGTTAGCAAGACTTTTTTTTTTTTCCCCCTCTCCTCTTTGAAACCCCGGGCAAAGTGCTGCGACTGACAAACAGGCGGGTCGCAGGGCTCAAACCTGTGAGAAGCAGGCGGCGATTATCTACCACAGAAACGTGGACCCACAGAACACTGAAGGGACACCGCGGAGAAACTCCCTCTCTTCTTTCTGCAAAGAGACCTGAGGCGAGAGACAAGCAGCCGCAGCGAGAAGGCACTTCAGTCGGAGTCTCACGCTGAGTCAGAGGCGTCTCTAAATAGCGTGACTCTGATTTGCTCTTCCCAACTGTGCATGTCTGACTTTTGACCAACGTCTGCTTCGTCTGAGGATAGCGGCGCGGCTTTCGGCGGCCAGCGACGCTTTTTCCTCACTCTCTCTGACTCTTTTCGCTCATTCGTCCAGCCACGGACCTTAAAGTGTAGAATGACAAGTGGCGTCCTGTTCTTTTCTTCCTCTTCTTTTTTCTGTTTTGCTCCCAGATGGTGTGATGTCTCCCCTTAGGCTGTAACGATAATAAAAGCAGCGAGAACTGTGGCCGTATTCAGAAACACGGAAGGTGAAGCTTGTGAAGGTTGTGAGATACCACTGTGGAAAGCAAAAAATGAGTCCTCATCGATGTGGAGATGAACTGGAGATGAACTGATATTCATTTCACCCCTTGAAGCTCCGTGACCTTTAAAGACATTGTGAGAGTGTTTGATCTGAGAACCCAGTGACAGACAAAAGGAAGTGATAAAGTTAATATCACCTGCTGTTTGGGCTTTTTGGAGACTGGGGTGTATTTTTAGCCAATTTTATGTTTCTATGCCTTCTATGATTGACTTTAGAACATGTTCGCATACGAGGTCTTAATGCACAGTTATGCAGCCTCAGAGTCCATCAGACTCCAGAATAAACAGTCTACAGCCCTGAGGTACATATGGATGGTACCCATCCGTGCAGAGTACACACCAAATTGAGGACTCTTTAGGTCACATAATCTAAATATTTGCTTCTATCTTTGTTGTGCCGTGTCTCCTGGTTCAGAGAGGGATTCTGGTCAGACTCCATGAGACCTCCTCCATCATGTCTGGCTGTGCCAGTTATTGCTCTGGAACCTTTTGACACCTCCTCTTTGTCCAGACGTCACCTTTTACATGTCTGGTGGCTATACTGGAAACACCCACCCCCGGCTTCTCAGGATTAGAACCATGTCTGCCAACTCTGCCTCATCACTGAGAAATGATTGGATTTCTTTCACCCCGTCTTGAGGTGCAGACTAGGAAATGATCTGTGGCATGAAGCTCCAACAGACTTAATCGCTGTTTGAGGTTTGAGCAGGTTCTGTGAGTGGCAGGTGTGACTTTTCACATAGTTCCTATCCTTACTGATTTCCAGATGAGTACACTGTAGTTTTTAATTACACAGGTTGAATTAATTATGTAATCAAGTGCCTTTGAGAGACCTCAGTCCCACACTCACTGCACAGACATCTGGCATTGGTTTGTTCAGTAAGGTCTAAGATGTGACATCTCAGAGGAAATCTTGCAAATATAATCCTCAATTGATTAAAAACTACATCTTGGGTGTGATGGATTAAATGAGATCTAATCTCCAACATTATGTAAGAACCATATGAAATAGATGAAATCAAATGACGAGACCATCAGGCAAATGGGTCCGACAGCCTTAAGGCCCCTGGTTCAATTCTATGGTTCAATACTAGTTTATGGCTTTTTTGAGGAGGACACTCTAGTTCCTGTATGGTGAGAATGAGGCAGTTTAGGTCAAACAATACTAATGGACAATGGTTGGATGGATGGATGAATGGGTGGATTGATGGATGGATGGATAAGTCAACCACTGGAACAGAGGTAAACTATCTTGATAATAACCAAAATTACCTGTTAACATGTTGCAGACGGAAATTACCCCCATTACTTCATCATCATTAGTGCAATCTGTACGTTCCCTGCAGGCACAGACCACAACAGTTCACACACATGCATCTCTACTGTAGGAGTAGGACCAGATCAAAACAAGGTTCACGCCAAGGCTGCTGATGGAGAGGAGGAGGAGGAGGAAGAGGAGGCGGACTCCCACTGTGCACAGCGGGACGTCGGACCACGTTGTGATTCATCTACATTGGTCTGAATGTAT